>CM077441.1:27798682-27970302 GCA_039654765.1 Mylopharyngodon piceus | reverse complement strand
CGACTGGTAAAGAGGCAGGAAGTGGTCAGTAAAGTGGCAGACCTCTGTTGTCTGGCTGGTCTTAGCTGGCACACTGTAGTCTTTAAAGTCAATGCTGGAACAACTGTTAATAATAATAATAATAATAATAATGTGAGAATATATAGTGATTCTGGCAGAACAGACTAAAGCAGCGTAACTTTAAGAGTAAGTTTGAGAGATTTTTTATTGTATATTAACTACTATCAATGGGCCAGAGTTTTGTAAATGAGCATGGTGGATTATAACATTAAAAGAAGTGCTGAGGAGCTAGACCATTAAGAGCTTTATAATTAGGAAGCATCATTGAATTTTATAGATCTCTAGCAGCTGCATTCTGTACCAACTGGAGCTTGTTTATAGAGATTTCAAGACATCCATCCAGTATTGTATTACAATAATCTAGTCTTGAGTGCATGAACTAGCTCTACTCCTCTTTAAATGTTTGGTACTATTCCCCTTATTGTTTTGCTTCAGTTAATTATTCAAGTCTAGTCACCTTTATTTATACAGTGCTTTATACAAAACAGATTGTTTCAAAAGCTGCTTTACAGTGATAAACTTACTTGTTAATCAAAAAGCTTTTAATGAAACCAAACTGCCAAAAGGACTTTTTTTTCTCAGATTTTGTGTCAAGGAACCCACACTCCATCAGGTTACAGAATGGAAAAAATAAAATTTTGGGAGAAACAGGCTCAGTCGAGGTACTAGTTCTCTGGATTAATGATAATGAATTACCTGCATGAACAAAGCTTTCTAATTCTGTGTCTGTATTAGGCATGTTTTGGGTAACAAGGTCTAAGTGTTCATGCACTGACTGAAACTGCTGTAACACAATCATAGCCTATCAGAACATATTTGATGTTACAACATCACAGTCTACAAAATGACATGTTGCAGCCACAGCTAGTTAGAAAATAAATAAATAAATAAATAAATAAATAAATAAAATAACTTGGAAAAATTGCCACTTTTTTTTTTTTTTTTTTTTTTTTGGACATTAGCTTTCTTACTGTCCAAGTTACTGACAACTGTGTGACCCTCTGTTTGTTTGTATTAACTATTTTTCTGCATGAAAATGAATTGTCAGGTATATGTTGTGTGCTGTTATTAATTTAGCATATTACTCATGGGACAGGGAAGCCCGCCATTGCTCACAGAGACATAAAGTCAAAGAACATCCTGGTTAAGAAGAACGGAACTGCTGTGATTGCTGATCTTGGTCTGGCTGTCAAACACGACTCTAATACCAACACCATTGATATCCCCATTAACCACAGAGTGGGCACCAAGAGGTTAGATAATCTTTTTCTTACATAAGGTCATTATGATTTGAGACATAATAAACTGAATTATTATTTATTATCTATAGTTTTGTTGCTTGTGCCATAGTCTTAGCCTTCTTTATTTTTTGAGATGAACACTGAATGAATATTTGGGAATGAACACTTCTGTGGAAGAGCTAGTAACTGGTGTGTTTGTGTGGTTGATGGCTTTGAATATTTGAAAGATATCTTTTTTTTTTTTCAGAGACACTTAACAAAGATATTCTTAAGCACACCTGGATATTTCACATTTACTCTCAGAGTAATATCTGAGTTCAGACTTACCTGTCACTAAATGTTATGTAAAAAACATGGTTTGTTGATATACATGCCAACCAGATGGTCTCTTCTCGCCTAAGTAGGCAGTTTCTGGCCATAGCAAGTTGTAAAGTGGACCAGGCTTTATGTTGATGGTCTTAAGTCTGGATTTATGAGTGTAAAGTGTAGCCACTTCTTGTGTTGCCCCCTTCCCCCCCTCACAAAAACTAACAAAAATCTCATCATTACAGATTACAATCAGCTATCATGAAGAAATCAAATACATTCTGATAAATTAAAATATCAAAAAATCAGCATATGTAATATTTTCATTATGTTTAATGTTCATTATGTCTCTGAACAAATGACATGCATCAGTTTAACACAGAAAGAATAAGTGTTCTCTGTTCCCCTCTGTAAACTCTGTATGCACTTTCTGTCTCTGTATAAGACATGTGTCATTGTTTGCTTTCAGGTGTATGAAAACTCTTGATGGAGGTTAATGCGTTCATGTGGTGTGAGTACATTACTCTAATGTGAGTGTGTTTGTTTCTGCAGGTACATGGCTCCTGAGATCCTGGATGATTCCATAAACATGAGCAGCTTTGAGTCATTTAAGCGTGCTGATATCTACTCACTTGGCCTGGTGTTCTGGGAACTTGCTCGCAGATGTTCTGTCCAAGGTGCCCTTCTAGTCTATTTAAAGTCAAGTTTAAAAAAAAAAAAAACAAAAAAACAGTGATCAGATCCCAATAAATGCACACCAGCAGTAGACTGATTTAAATTGTTCTTAATTGTTAAATTGTGTTCTTGCTAATTGACACCTTGTGTTAAGAAGTGTTCCTTCTATACTGAAATGGCAATATTTCTTCATAAAGACGTAAATCTCCAAAAACAACAATACAGTCTCTGCATCACTTCAGAGTCCCGAACCACCTGTTGTTTTTTTATATTTATATTTTGTAAAAAAAAAAAAAAAAAGACCACCTGACTATACATTATCTCATTCATTTCATGGCTACATACAAGTAAATATACATAAACATGAAATATTGATATTTTATTACTCATTTTATTAGCTCTGAATAATATTTGACTGCTCACTGCCATTAATGACCAATCAGAATAGTATTCTAGAGATCCATTCAAATAAATAAAAACCACACGGATAGCCCTTAAAAGGAAAGTTCACCCATTTACTTACCCTCATGTTGTTCCAAAAACTGTAGGGCTTCTGTGGAGCATAAAAGAAGATATTTTGAGAAAAGTGTTTTTGTTTTGTGTTATGTCCATGTTCAGTCTACCAGATATTTCACTCTTGCTATGGAATAGACCAGTCGTGAACAATTTATTTTTCTTTACTTTTGATCGATGATGCCTATTCGGTGTTCAGAAACAATGGGTGTTATTCACTAAGCATGCGTACGCACACATTTGTGCGTGAAATGTGCGTAGGAACGATTTTAAGAACAAATCACGATTCACCAAAAATTTCGTACTAAAAATCATTCTAAATTTACAACAAAATATAGGAACAACTGAAAGCACTCGCAAAAAAAGCACTTACTCTGTACTCTGTTAAGAAGTTATATATATATATATATTTATATAAGTTATATAAGTTATATAAATATGAAATTTCATCCTAACAATACTATAATTATATTAAAGTATGTTACATTAATTGTATTATAATCCATATAAAAAATTATATAATAAAATTATTAAATAATACAATTTAATCTTAAATACATTTCATCATATACATATGTTCAGCTGCAAAGTTTCTCTGAATAATGCAGATATACGCGAATGTATACCTGGCTCATGAGAGGTCTGTATGAAAGGTGTTTATTGTGAGAA
This sequence comes from Mylopharyngodon piceus, assembly GCA_039654765.1. Taxonomy (NCBI): domain Eukaryota; kingdom Metazoa; phylum Chordata; class Actinopteri; order Cypriniformes; family Xenocyprididae; genus Mylopharyngodon; species Mylopharyngodon piceus. The sequence goes on along the minus strand of CM077441.1, from coordinate 27,966,838 downwards.
CTGGTGAGAATTGCACACTTGGCATTGCTCAAGGATCAGGCAAGAGCGCATCTTTAAACAGCTGCATGTCTGACGAGAGTGAACAAGCCTGTTAGGAATGCATGCGCGGAAAGCCCTTATATGGACATGGTTTGGGCGTGTTTTATGCAAATGACTAACCTCGTGCACATGGCCGCTCTTTTAAATTACTCCAAATTCACTAAAATAAGAACGAGGTTAAGAACAAAATCATGTGCATACGCACTTGTTGTGAATTAGGCGGAGATTTTTCGTGAGAAGTTCTCCTGTGTGTACAAATGCGAAATAATCCATGCAATTATTAGTTAATGAGACCCAATGTCACAATAAGAGGTTATAAGAGGAAGTATTTCCTTAACTAATGATAAAATGTTGTAAAGATCACCAAACTTTCTGAAAAGTTTAGTCGGAGAGACTGTTATTGAAGGATGTAGTGGAGTAAAATATTAAACTACAGTATATTATAGACCTGAGAGTAAATCCATAGCCTGTGTGCTGCTACTAATATTACTCATTTTGCATTCAAAGAGGTTAACCAATCAAAATAGAAGGCATATAAATGTCTTAAAAACACATCAGCATAAAACAGCTTGTTCAATTGTTAAGGTCAGAGAGAGGGAGAGCAATGGTTATGAGATACAATATCATGCCTGTTTATGTCTTAACTAACATTTTTAGGGTTAGGGTCTTCCTTAGGGAAGAAAATAAAATATATGATGTTGAACATCTGCATCCAAACTTTTAGCATTTGACATTTTTCATCAGTACATATTGTAAATAAATAATCATAAATGCTCTGTGCTCTGCAGGGATTCATGAAGATTTCCAGTTGCCTTATTATGACCAGGTGCAATCAGACCCATCAGTGGATGATATGAGGAAGGTGGTGTGTGAACAAAAACTCCGACCTAACATTCCCAACCAGTGGCAGAGCTGTGAGGTTTGTGTGATAAACCTACCATTCATGTGACATTTCATTTGACAATATGTAGCATTCACTCATTTGAGGGAGCAGTTAACATGGATTTAGTTGGGTAGGTTGGATGAATTGTTAAACTTGCTGTGCCCGGTTCGGTATATTGAGTGCTCCAGCCACTTCAGGCTCCTCGAACTATTTTTTTGTACTTCGGAGGCCACACCAAAGGGCTGCTGATGACAAAGCAAAAATTCCCCTGTTGGATAGTGGATGTGATTGTGCTGGCCTATGCATTGATTGGGGAATGGCCTCCTCCTGGGCTTGGTTGAGCGGGGTGTCTATTAGTGACATCTGTGCCACCCCCTTCTACGTTTGCCAGAATCTATAACCTGGGCATCTCCGCACTACAGGTGCGGATCCTGTCTGCTTGAGGGTTAAACTTTGGTGTGCATCACACTCCCCTGGATGGTGGTGCTTATCTATGGTGATTTCAGCTTCTATTGGCCCGAGCCTGGTACCTATCTGGGCGGCTTCCACGTCAAGGGCTACTGCCAGTAATACCACTGTACAATGCGCCCTCTTTGTTAAGGCGGAGCTTCCATCCCTGGGTCAGGCTCACAGGGCCTCTTACCCACCTTATAGGCTTGGACAGTCCTGTGCTAATAACACGGCGTTGTTGGCAGTGGTTGCGTTATACTTTCTCATTGTTCTTAAATTTAACAGGGTCATAAAAATTCCATCATAATTTATTATGCAACAAACGGGGCGAGGCCATGTTGGGCTCCTTTAGAGAAGAGGAAGAGTTGTTGTAGTAGAGCGTTGTTACCATGCCATCATTTTACGCCGGACTGCTTCACAAACGAGGGTCAATTCAACGCTGGATTTGCACAAAAGATTAACATGACAGCACATGCTAGTTGATGAGTAGCAACTACATAAATTTATCCACTAACCGTTCAGAAACGTCCAGATGCATTCTATAAGTTGTAACTTCCTGAGTCTCTCTATCAGTGTCCGACTCCGTTTTGAACAATGTAAGGCTGAACACCGTTACTGACAATCATCGCTTTGGCTGCATAAGATTCTCCAGCTTTGTTGTTGGACCAAATTACTCAAAATGAAATAATTAAATAAATAATGAATTCAATAAAACAACAATTAAATGTACCAGTTTATTCTGAAATAATTAAATAATAATTAAATAAATCAATACATAAATGTATTTATTTATTTTGTAAAATTCCATGAAAACACAACATTTATTGTTTAATATATTTCATAATATCCTCTTTCATACACTATTATTGTTTAAATTATTTTTTTTCATAATTGAATATTCTTTTTCAAAAAGCTGTTTTTTTTATAATAATATGCTGCATTTACGAAAGACGCCTATTTGACGAATCATGTATTTCCAAAGCATGAATTTCCCAAAGATTCTTTTCATAATAATAGAAGAAATTTCACAAATGCCAATCAACAGACAGTGGGCGGAGCTTGGCGCTAATTGGTTGAAAGTTGAAGAGCGGACAGACACGACAAATAGATCTTCGTGTGGTTGGTGACATTAGTCACAGAACGCTCCACTCTCATATAGTTTTTTTTCTCCTCATTAAAATCAAAGATGTTCATCAATGATTGTATATCAAGAGCAGGGACACGTTTGTGTGCATTTTGTTTTGTGATTTCACCGGAAAGAATAGTACGGTGGCCGAGAGAGCTCAACGTGCTGCAAATGAAGAAAACACATGTAAATAGAAAAAACACCAGCAAATAAAGAAAAGATCTTCATCATTTTGACAACACACGTGTTGCAAAAGTTCACAATGCACCCAAATACAAAAACGCACTGCAAAAGTTCACAACAAAACCAAATACAGAAACACGCTCCAAAAGTTAACAACACAACCAAATACAAAAACGCGCTGCAAAAGTTCACAACACAACCAAATACAAAAACGCGCTGCAAAAGTTCACAACACAACCAAATACAAAAACGCGCTGCAAAAGTCCACAACACAGCCAAATACAAAAACGCACTGCAAAAGTCCACAACCGCGTGCACCACAACTATGAAAAGCCATCATCAATGGAGCTCCGATATTAGGATTCACCATGGCAACAGCACGTGACAAAAGGACGTCCGCAAACTTCTGAGTCAATGCAAGTTTAATTCTTATCACTGTTAAAATATCAAAGGTGAAAACTGGTAGAATGGTAAGTTATTGAACTAATATTCATTTTCATGGTATCCCACATGCAAAAAAAGAAGAATAAAAAAACAAGAATTTAACAGGATGCAATAATAACACAGTGTAAATTATTTTATCATTATTAAACACTCGTTAGACAATTTACTTCCACTTTTAGAACATTTTCTTCATTTTTATTGAAAATAAATGCCTTTCTGATGTGATGGGAAAAGGGAGAATAGCGAGCTCGGCAGAAGGCAGATTCGAACCCAGTCAATCGCATCACAAGTTAATTCTCCATACCCAACACGCTACTGCTTACACCACTGCAGCCACAAGTACATGCGTCAATTTTAACCTTGTGTGACATTGGTGGGCGGAGCTACTGTAAATTTGCACTTAGTAATGGACACTCCGAATAATTTTGTTTTTCCGTTTGCATTAAGATTATTTTTATTACCACACTGGCAGATATTGATAATTTTACTTAAGTAAAATGCACTTAATTTAGATCCCCCCCATGAAACAAGACTAAATATTTTATATCATTTTTTTATATGCAAAATCCATCTTGATTTAAGAAGTTTTAGATATTTGTACTTGAAATAGGACAAAAAATACTCAGTACGAAAAGCATTTTTGCAGTGTGAATGAATGAATAAACTATTTAAACATCACTTGCACTTTAAAAAGGGGGAGGAGACCGAAGGAAACTCTGGGTTTACCCAGAAAACCTGCTCCCGACCAGGTTAGGTTCACAGAGTAAGTTACCATGGTAACTGACTCTGAGTATAAGTTACCTCTCTTTCAGAAACAGGCTTGACTTAACCTGCTTTCTCGGGTTTGACATACCTCCCATTCTGAAATGGAAAACCCAGAGTTTCCCTCATTTCAGGGTTAACATACTTAACCTCACTTAACCTCCTTTCTGAAACGGGCCCCAGGCCTGGCAATCTCAAGCCCCCTCTGCGATGATCTGAATGATGATGATGATGATGATTATTATTATTATAGGCTACTTTTATTTCATAGCGCATCACCACATAACCGACGCGCTGCAGTAAGATGTTAGATTAGCTAACTCCTTGTTAAAAAAACAAACTTGTTTAACACGAAATAGCCTATATTCTCTTTTTTTTTCTCTCTCTTTTTTTTCACTATGGGCCACAGGAGAAATATTAAGAAAATAAATTAAAGTTATACCGTTATCAGAACATGTTGAAGTAGCTCTCATCGCTCAGTTTTTAGTTTCACTGTCTGCAGTGAATAATTGACTGGGATTTGAGAATTCTTCACCAGTAGCTCTAGCGCAAAGTAGAGTCATAGCACCTTCATGATTTAAAATGCAAACAATTCCAATATTGTGACGTGACATTTGTCTTTATCAACAACTGCTTGCAAAATGATGGACAACAATTCACATTTCACACACGTCATATCCCGTGATAATAAAAATCAAGTAAATTATTAAATAAATTATTATTTATTACTAATAATTTATTATTAATAATAAATTTTCACACAAGCCCCCCTGAGAATTGTAAAAGCCTGGTCGTTTGTCCTGGCTCCGGGACTGGCATAGACCACAAGGAAAATGTTTTATGGGGACACCAACAAGTGACGAACCTGGCTGGGACCACTTATTTTTCAGTGTTTACTCTTCAGTGGTGTAGCAATGGCCTGAAAGGTGAGTTTTTTTATGTTTTTGTTTATTTGGTCGTATGTGCATTGTGAGTATTTGCAGCGCGTTTTTGTATTTGGTTGTGTTGTGAACTTTTGCAGCGCGTTTCTGTATTTGGTTGTGTTGTGAGTATTTGCAGCGTGTTTTTGTATTTGGTTGTGTTGTGGACTTTATGCAGCACATTTTTGTATTTGGTTGTGTTGTGAACTTTTGCAGCGCGTTTCTGTATTTGGTTGTGTTGTGAGTATTTGCAGCGTGTTTTTGTATTTGGTTGTGTTGTGCATATTTGCAGCGCGTTTCTGTATTTGGTTGTGTTGTGAGTATTTGCAGCGCGTTTCTGTATTTGGTTGTGTTGTGAACTTTTGCAGCACATGTGTTGTCAACTGATGAAGATGTTTTCTTAATTTGCTGGTGTTTTTTCTGTTTGCATGTGTTTTCTAGCAGATCCTTTATGTCGTCTAATCCAGGTAACAGAGCATCACCAAACAAAACATTCCCTTCTACTTCATCTGCAAAAGAAAGCAGTGCATTTTAACTTGATCAAGTCCCCAGTCTATAATCAAGTCCTACAGCCATATTCGTTTCCAATCTTTCAGTTCACCTTGCCAGACCTAAGTAATTCATCCGAAAGGATTAGCCAAATTAGCGCCAAGCACCGCCCACTTCCTGTTGATTGGCACTTGTGAAATGTCCTCTATTATTATGAAAAGAATCTTTGGGAAAATCGTGCTTTGGAAATACATGGTTCATCAAATAGTCATCATTCATAAATTCAGCATATTATTATGAAAAACGGCTTTTTGAAAAAGCACATTTAATTATGAAAAAATTGATATTTAAACAATAATAGTGTGTGAAAGAGGATATTGTGAAATATATTAAACAATAAATTTTAAAGTTTTCATGGAATATTACAAAATAAATAAATACATTTATTTATTGATTTATTTAATTATTTAATTAATAATTTATTTAATTATTATTGAATTATTTCAGAATAAACTGGTACATTTAATTGTTGTTTTATTGAATTCATCATTTATTTAATTATTTCATTTTGAGTAATTTTTGTCCTCCATATTAAAGCTCTGCCCTCTTCTGGAAAGCGGTGGGGAGCAGCAGCTCATTTGCATTTAAATGGACAGAAACAATAACGGCATGTTTTTGCTTACACCTAAATAGGGGCATATTTGGCAAGCTATAATAAATGATCTGTGGGGTATTTTGAGCTGAAACTTCACAGACACATTCTGGGGACACCAGAGACTTATATTACATCTTGTAAAAGGGGCATTATAGATCCCCTTTAATCGATTCTCATTTTTATGAACTGATATTGATTCTTAAATCCCAAGAATCAATCTTTTGATCTTTGCTGTTCTAAGCTGATGAATTAACAGAACATTGTAGCGTGCTTCCAATCCATTAAATCGCAATAAGCTTTGTGCTTTGTTACTTTTGATAGGAAACAAGGTCTCAGATTTCAAATTCTGACTTTTTTTTTTTTTTTCAAACAATAAATACTGTTTTGGCCCTCTTTAATGTGCGTGACAGAAGGGCATATGAACTGATCATCTCTTCAAATTTACTACTAGTTACAGCATGAAATAAACATGAATTAACATTAGAAAGTATGTTGAAAGATATAGTACAACTTACCGAAATCCATATCATGTCTCATGTAATCACTCAATCAATGTTTCAAACGCAGAAAGATGTCAAGCTTGTAAACAATGTCACATAACATTTTCCTCAGAAAAGCCATTTAGTAACCATAAACTCTATAGTCAGCTACAAAAATAACCCTAGAAAGGAGCATTTTGATAAATATATATGCACCATGTACATATTCATTATGTATTTTATTATCAAAAATTATTTGTTAAAAAACTGTTTTTATTTAACCTTGTTTAACCTTTGTTTAGCATTTGAGAAATTTGAGTTTAAAGTTTTATTTTATTATATCAATATCAACTTTTCACCCTCCGACATTACTTTAAGTCTGTCCCATGACAAAAATGGATAGAGGTGGGAAGCGTTCTGGGCTGCAGAACAGAAACAGAAAAAGGTACAATGATAAGCTTAACCTATCATTTTTTTATCACTGCAAGTCTTTCAATATTTAACACTGTTGCCTGAGAGGGCAAAGTGATTAATGTTAGCCTAATATTAGTTCATTTCCCAAAGTCTCCGGAGCTCAAAAAATAAGTCACAGTATATTTGTGAATGGGCTCTTCATTTACATTTGAGAGAAACTGTGGAAATCATTAAAAATGTAAGCTGAGCCTCTCACCACCAAGCACAACTTAGTTATTGGGCTTTTTGCCTCATCCTCTGTAAATGCAGATGAGCGCGTTACTGTATGTCCAGGGGCACATTCATGCACGGGCTTCCATGGGCTGAAGCCTGGGGTATAGGCTACTGGCTGCTCGAATAATATTTTTGAAATAATTATTCACTAAAATTTATCATTGGACGTGGCAAAGTCTTGTAAATTTAAACTTTCAAGCGCTAGAAGACACGCAAGAGAATTCAGTTTAGCCGTGTGCTGTTTTCTGTGCGCTCAGAGAGTCGCATCTCAGCAACGAACTGAGTTCTCTTTCGTGTCTTCTTGCGCTTGAACACAATTTTCTCAAATGCTAGTCTTGTCAGTTTTTCAAACAATCGGTTTTGGCTTATAGGGTGAAAACTATGCAGTGTTGAATAATTTGATTATTCAATTTCTGTACCTGAGTACTGTTAGACCTGCCGTGTTTATTTCATTTGTTTAATCTTTATTCTATTGTATTTATTTGTGCTGTTGCTTGTAATTAGTTTATTTGTTCTTATTCTATTATTGCTTACTTTTCTTTAATAATGTTTGAACTTTACATAGGCTAGTAGTTTTGCTGTGGTATCGAAATTTTCGCTGGTAGGCCTATCTAAAGTTTTAGTGGCTTATTTATTGCAACAAAAGCAATAATAATTTTATTTTATTATAATTCTTTTTTTTGGGGTCGGGGCACCAACAATGATCTTACATACCCCTCAGCATATGTGCAGTTGTGCCCCTGACTGAGATGAGTGATTTTTATAAAGGGAGCGCTCTTTGCACACTTTCTGCCATGCCAAATCCCGTATAGAGTATTCTTGATTTTCTGTTAAAATTAACAGTGATTTATGAACGTAGACGCTTTAATAACAAATAATTTATCAGAAGAGTTTATGCTGGGATGTATAGGTTGTGCAGTGACACGTAACCTGAAACTATTTCAAGGAAATCTATTTAAATGTGTTTTCAAAGGGAAAGCGCATCTCCTTAGGCTTACTCTGGAGTTGGTTCACCCACGCATTCAACAGTGACATTTGCGTGAGTCTTACACTGAATGTGTGACAGTTGGCAGCCCTGCAGTCAGAACATGCCTTTACTTTGAGCTTGCCTTTTTTCCTCTGCTTTTTCTTCTTCCTTTTTTCGGCTCTCGAAAGATACCGTTTGGATGCCATTTATACCACAACTTCCCTTTAATCTCTTTATCAGTCTTTCATTTCAATTAATTAAAAATAACATCACATTTTGATGTTTAACGAGACTTTTTGATGATATGAGAGATACTATGCTGAGAGGCAATATCCAAATCAGTGAAATTGCTATTACCATAGAGATGAGAATATTGGGATTTTTTTTTTTTAAATTTTTGACAGAACAACCTTTTCTGTCAAACAAAATGCTTAAGCATTAATAAAGAGTAAGCATTAAAATAGGATTTTTTTTTTTTTTTTTTTGCGTTTCTATCGAATGTGAGCATTTTGGAGAAAATGTGGTGGAATCGGTGCATGAATACTGTGATAATCATGGCACTGGAGCGGTATGAATATATTATGCAAATTAGCGTGCAGTGCTACTTTGTATGTTTATAATGTTTTCTTATACTGTTGTTTTGTATTTATTAACATTTTCAGTAATTCCTCATGTATGAATTATACAGAGCTATTCTTCTTATTTAAGAGCTATCCTTCTATACAGAGCTATCCTTCTTATTGGCGAAAGGCAACTTTCGCTATCCTTCTTATTGGCGAAAGGCAACACATGCCTTTCGCCAACATTGTGCTGTACTTGCTTTAAGCACAGACATTAAGTCAGTAAGCTTACTGATAGTTGGAATTACATCACACCAGTGTGTTCTTCCATTTCTCTTGAAGTATATCGGGCCTTAAGTTTCCTGGTCACAGAAAAACTTTTCTTACTGTATACAGTTTTAGAGCATGTAGCAAGATCGAATTGTTAAAGGGACTTTATTTGTAATCAGGGAACAGCAACAATCTTGGGTGAATGCGCACACAAAGTTTATTTGACTAATCTATGGAACACACTATAATTAATTTGAACAAACACACACACACATTGACACATACACACAGAAAGTGAAAGTGGATAAAACACAAGAAAGAAACGTCTTGGTTACATACGTAACCCTGGTTCCCTGAATATAGAACGAGGACATGAGATAAATGTTTTTTTTTTTTTTTTTTTTACATAGATTAAACGTTTTAAAGTTTCATCTTCAAGATTTCAAGTAGTCAAAAGTGAAGAATCACCCATATATGTTTGTGTTTGTTCCAGGCACTGAGGGTTATGGGTAAGATCATGCGGGAGTCCTGGCATGCCAATCCAGCTGCTCGGCTTACAGCATTACGTGTCAAGAAAACCTTATCTCAGGTGACTGTGGTCAAGGACGTTAAAGAATAACCCAGCGGCCTGGTTCCCCACTTATCTCTGTCTGTCAGTGTTATTGGGACATTTCAAATGCTCAGTTGAGATGCCAAAGATTGCAGGAATTTAAGAGGGAAAGACTGTCTTGTGATGACACTTGAGCTTTGAAAAAATGAAGGAAAGTGTATTCTGTTTTGTAGTCAATAGATGGTGATAGAGTACTGATATACTGCTACCTCAACTGTTCCTACAAGTGCCAAATGCTTTGAGTTGCACGTTATGCTTCGTGCCATAAACGTTTTGCTTGGTGTAATTTACAGTCACACTTCAAATGTCTGTATATCTGTTTTCATAAACTCAGCAAAAAAAGAAAAGTCCTCTAACTTTCAACTTCTTTTATTCACAGCAAATTTCTTAACGTGTAAATATGAACATAAATATTTGTATGAACATAAAAACATTCAACACCTGAGACATAAACTTAAGTTGCACAGATATCTGACGAACAGAAATAGAATAATGAGTAAACATATGTTCCCTGAGCAAAGGGGGAGGAGGGGGCTGTAAACTGTTCGCACCACACAGTGGAAAAGAGCCATTAGTGTCTTGAGGACTGTTCCACAGGTGCATGTGCTATAATTATTTATGGTTCATTGAGCAAGCATAAAAAATAATTTCCAAAAAAGCTTACTTGGATTGTACAAAATTATCTTTAAAATATAGTATCCCATATAGTTTTTTTTTTAATACTATATAAAATATAGTAATTTTTTATTTAATTTTTTTTGCTGAGTTTATATACAGAGGACCAAATATAAAAAAACATTATTTTTTTAAGACCATGTGTTGACGTCAGACAGCATAATGTGGTCTGCAACAGGAAACTGGTGGGTTTTTTTTTCTTCTTTTTAGCCCAGCTTTGTGCAGGTTGTGATTTCCTGGCACAATTTTTTCTACTGTTTTAAACCACTCACATCACTTTTGATTGTACTGTGTACCTATAGGATGATTTCCTGTAAGCCTTGTCATTTCAGAATGTAAAGGAAATTGGTTGCATTTTTGCTCATGTGCATATGTCTGAAACAAACCCTGATCTCTGAAGAGGTTAAAAAAAAAAAAAAAAAATGTAACTGATCATCCAAAGCAATTTCACAAGACGCTTCATATAGAGCAGAGGTCTCCAACCTTTTATGTATCATGGACCAGTTTCGGAAAGAAAAAAAAAAAAATCTGATAATCCAAAGCCTCTTGAACAGATGTTTCATCTAGAGCAAGGGTCTTCAACCGGTTTTGTTTTGAAAATATTTTTGGGGAAACGCCTAGGCATTGGGGGGTTTGAGGTGTGATCAGAACAACGATTAATCTACTAATTTATCTATCCTTCCATTCCATCCATCAATTCTCCAAACCGCTTTATCCTCTGCAAGGTTCACGGGATGCTGGAGTATATCCTAGTGTCTTGGGCCACAGGCTGGGGACACTAGGCTCACACACAGGCACGCACACATTCACACATTCAGTCACACTTACAGGCGACTGTGTCATGTTTAGCCTGTCTAAAAATTGCTCTTCAATGTCATCAATTCTCAGTGGGAAAGTGGTAGCTGAAGTTGTGGCTTTCAGCAGTTACCCTGTTTGAGTAATCAACTCTTTCCCCACAAGCGTTTACCAAAGTTGCCAGTCAGCGCCAGCATTTTTTATTATATTCAAAAAATTTCATGGCCCCCAGAATGGCCCGGTTTCACTGAAAAGGCTTAAGCCTAGTCCCGACTAAAATGCATGTTTGTGCTGTTTTAACTGAAAGCAACTTGCACTGACATTCTATCTTAAAATATGTCAGTGCCATTGTTTTGTCTTGAAATGCACACCAGTAATGTTTTTTTTTCTAAGGCACGTTTATAAAAGATACTTAAATGTCCTAATTTAACAAAGGCCTACTCCTGGCTTAATCTAAGCCTTGTCTGTGAAACCAGGCCAATGTATCAAAAGAAAGAACAGAGCCTCTGCTTTAAAAAAAAAAAAAAAACCCTACCGTATAACAGTATAAACATGGATTGCCGGAAAAACTTGTCAATGGCAGGGAAGTGTTATATCATAAATTATGGAAAACCATATTTTAGATACAATTCATTGCATTTTCAGTTAAATGCAGCTTTCCCTTTTCCAGTTTTCTCATCAGTAGCTGCATCATCTTCATTGCTTAGACTTTTCCTACCTCCTGCACTAAAGAAACATTGGCTGAGCCTGTTGCAAGAGTGAAACTGATGTTTTCTAAATTGGGCCCACTATGTAAATTTGGATAGTGGCAATTAAAGGGTACAATGCAATATAGTATATATGAGCAATATCACACGAGTAGCCATGCGATATGGCTGTATATCAGCACAGCCGCGATTCGGCTGTAGGCACGAAGCCGTAGGTAATCCCAGCGTGCTGATGTACAGCCATATTGCACGCCTACTCGTGTGATATTGCGTTTATACAACAGTTTGACGGCACGAGTGTGTAAATAAATGAGAAATAACAGTGGGGTGTCTTTAAAACCCTCTTTCGTGCAGAACTACTTCCTTCCGTCACAGATTCAAATCTCAACTTGACAGTTTGACCAAGGCTTCGTTACTAATTCTAAAATGCAGTGGTGTGAGGTCCATATAATCTGAGAATGCTCTGCATACCCAAGCTTTTCGTCGACTCGGCAATTAATATTAACACTATAAATTACTATTAAATCCCTTGTTTTGAGGTGTACCATAAAGCCTACATAAAATAAATAAAATGTTGGTAATGCGTATGTAAATGTCCATAATTTATTTATTTGCCAAACGACAATAATTTTATTTAAATCTGCCTATTACGGAGACTTCCGGGTAAGCTGATCTTCAGCCGCTTTTGCGCTTTTGTTCTTTTGCTCTTTTGTTATGGAATGTCATCATTGTGTTCACCGTGTTCTCGTTGGTTTGCTGGCCTATGGGGGATTGCAGGATAAGCTGTTAGTGGATCGCTCGCCCAAGAGGAAAAATTAGCTGCTGCTGCCAGATCTCGATCACTGAAAATCACACTGTATTTGATACAAAACTAACTAGACTAAATCAAATGGGGAAAAAATCATGACTAAAACTATTTTCATAGTATTTCATTTTTTCCATAGGGAAATTTATTTTTTATGAAAACTAACTAACTATCACAGGATGTTAATTGATAGTCTGTGCATTTGTTAAAGTCATCAGTTTGCATAATTTTTTTTTTCTTTTTTTTTTTAAAGAATACTGATATTTTTATTTATTATAGCCTAGGCTACTTATATTTATTATAATTACATTTTACTTTTTTATTTATAATAGGCTGCTAATATTATACTTATTTATTTATTTTTTTTTTTAAAGATTTATTTTTGGCGTTTTTGCCTTTATTATGACAGGACAGTAATCAGACAGGAAGCGAAGCAGGAGAGAGAGAGGGGGACGGGACCGGGAAAGGACCACGAGCCGGGACTCGAACTCGGGTTGCCCAAAGCGCATTGGCGCTACATGTCGGTGCGCTGCCCATGAGGCCATCGGCGCCGACACTTATTTTTAATTATTAATTTAAAAAGTACTTCTGACATACAGTGCCCTCCACAAATATTCGCACCCTTAGTAAATATGAGCAAAGGCGGCTGTGAAAATAAATCTGCATTGTTTATCCTTTTGTTCTTTCATTCAAAAAATTCACAAAATTCTAACCTTTCATCGAAGTAAAACAATTGAAAGTGGGGGAAAACTCACATTATGAAATAAATGTTTTTCTCCAATACATGTTGGCCACAATTATTGGCACCCCTAGAAATGCTTATGAGTAAAATATCTCTGAAGTATATTCCCATTCATATTTACATTTTTTGGCACACCAGGGTGACTAGGAGCATGAAATTGTCCAGCTATGACTTCCTGTTCCACAGGAGTACAAATATGTGTAAACACAAAGGCCAAATTCCCTTAATCATTCATCACAATGAGAAAAACCAAAGAATATAGTTCTGATGTGCAGCAAAAGATTGTTGAGCTTCACAAAATAGAAAATGGCTATAAGAAAAAAGCTAACGCATTGAAAATCCCCATTTCCACCATAAGGGCAATAATTAAGAAGTTCCAATCAACTAAAAATGTGCCTGGAAGAGGACGTGTGTCTAAATCGCCCTAATGCGCGGTGAGGAGGAAAGTTTGAGTAGCCAAAGGCTCTCCAAGGATCACAGCTGGAGAATTGCAAAGATTAGTTGAGTCTTGAGTCTCAGAAAGCCTAAAAAAAAAAAATCAAACAGCACCTACATCCCCACAAGTTGTTTGGGAGGGTTTCAAGAAAAATCCTCTGCTCTCATCCAGAAACAATCTCCAGCATATTCAGTTGTCAGATAAGACTGGAACTTCAAAAGGGACCTGGTTCTATGGTCAGATGAAACTAAAAAAAGAGCTTTTTGGCAGCAAACCCACCAGATGGGTTTGATGCACACATGGATAAAAAGTACCCCATGCCCACGGTTAAATGTACTGCTGGATATTTAATGTTGTGGGCCTATTTTTCTGCTGGAGGTCCTGGACATCTTGTTCAGATACATGGCATCATGGATTCTATCAAATACTAACAGATAAAAATCAAAACCTGACTGCTTCTGCTAGAAATCTTATAATGGGCTGTGATTGGATCTTCCATCGGTACAATGATCCAAAACAAACATCAAAACCAACACAAAAATGTGTCACTGAGCACAAAATGAAGCTTCTGCCATGGCCATCCCAGTCCCCTGACCTGAACCCTAAAGAAAATGAGTGGAGTGAACTGAAGACAAGCACTAACATGGAGCTGGGAATCTGAAGGATCTGGAGAGATTCTGTATGAAGGAATGGTCTCTGATATCTTGTCAGGTGTTCTCATCAGGTCATCAGGCATTTTAGAAGAAGACTTAGAGCTGTTATCTTGGGAAAAGGACGTTGCAATAATTGGGTGCCAATAATTGTGGCCAACGTGAACTAGAGAAAAACATTTATTTCATAATGAGCTTTTCCCCCCATTTTCAATTGTTTTACTTCAATGATAGGTTAGAATTTTGTGAATTTTTTGAATGAAAGATCAAAAGGATAAACAATGCAGATTTATTTTCATAGCCACCTTTGCTCATATTTACTAAGGGTGCCAATAATTGTGGAGGGCACTGTACATTTAAATTGACGCCATGGTGTTTCTTATTTGTGTTTTTGATTTAGATCTGTGTCCTAAACTGATACGTTTAAAGGTGAAGTATGTCGTTTCTGTGACACTAGCAGCACCTAGCGGACTTACAAAAATAGGCCTACAGCATATTTTGCAAACAGGTAGGCTAAATGTAAGCTACTCTCAATAAAAGGTCCAACATATTAGAAATACTTTTCGCTGTGTTGCTATGTGTCATGAGTAAGCAACTGAGTAAACTAACACTTTCTAGAGAGAAAGCGAGCGTCTGGCTTATTAGCTATAAACCCATTCAATGTAACTGCATCGGGCAAATTTTTTTACATGACGCACCACCCAGCAATACCCGGTTAAAAACGTCACTTTAGAACTAGTAACGAAGGAATGTTGAGTCCCTCCATTGAAACTCATTGTATTTTGTACAGTATTACTGAGAGAGAGAGACAGAGAGAGAATTTTCCATAACAGCGCTAAAACAATGTCCTTTGTTTACAAAAGTCCCTTTAAATTTAAAAGTCTCTTGCCACTGACTGACTCATTTACTCATAAAGTTTGCCGCCATCTAAATTAATGATGGCGTATTATAATGTAACTTTCACTCAATCCATATTACGCACTAATGTACCCTTTCTCAATACCAAATACAACATATTATTTATGTAAAATAATATTTATTGAACAACAATATTTAAATTAACAACAATAGCCATTATAAATGACAACAGGAAATAAACACAATTGTACAATTCAGTCAAATGTACAAAAGCAGTGCTATACAGGATCTAAGTTAAATATAGCCTTAATATTAAATTATTAAATTTAACATAGCCCAATTCGATTTGCTCAGGAACAAGTAATAGATTAATAAGACCAAAGATTGCCCGTTTTATGTACCCAAAATGAATTATATCTCATGTTTAACCACTATAAGAGACAGTGGCAAATCCCCAAAGCACTGGCCGAGATGAAGCTGTTCTCGGCGGGTACATGAGCACTGAATGGCCACTGACGGCCTGAGCTCGCATCTCCAAAAACGTCTAAACAAATTGTAAAATATGATTAGACCTGAAATATGTGACTCATATTTAAACAACTACATTCTCGCCTAAAAAACTCTTAAAACTACATTCCGTTACAAAATAACAGTAGTATCTATAAAAATATGGTGGGTTTGCTCATCCGCCATGACACTCGCTGTGAGAATGCTGAAAGCGGAGTGATTCAAATGGTGAAACAGTTCCCGTGGCGATACTGGTAGAATAGCGCATGGCTGGAAAGAACTCTCAGCCAATCAGATTCGAGAACCAGAAAGAACTGTTGTATAACTATATATATATATATATATATATATAGTATCGGTTGGGCCTGATACTGCGCTCTTGTACCTATACTCATTAAATTGCTCCGATACCAACAGCCGATACCAAGCAGTGTGTACAGTATATGCTTGTGTCTAGATAAAGAAAAAACGACAACAGAGCAAACATAGAGCACAATGGAGATATTAGAGAAGGACGTCTATGAAGTAAATATATCTAATTAACAGAATATTAAACAAATTAAATATTCACGCTATAGCTGCTGTGTGCGAGCTGATAAGTGAAACACGCAGAGTGGATTGAACGTGTAGCAGCACAGACGCCCAAGCTTGTCTGTTGCATCTTTTTTTTTTTTTAAGACATCGCTGGAAAGTTTGTAGTTCGGTCAGATATGGCAATAGCAAAGACAGTAAAACGAGGAGCATATTACTAACGTTAACTTGCGGTAAAGACAGAGAGAGCGAGAGAGAACTTTTGTTGCATGGTCTTGATTTCTGATCGTTCATTTAGCACACATGCATCATTTGGATTAAAAATAATTCTTATGTGCAAGTAAAAACATGAACTGTTACATGATTTATGTATAACAAGTGGTTCCCTACATTACTACAGAAACATATCCATAGCAATAAAAAAATATACAATAACAAAATATTGGACTACAATAAAAAATGCAGCAAATTAAGCTATTCTACGGTTGCTTTCGTGACTGGTTGCAGCCAATGGACATGCTTCTCTATCAGTGTGCGTCCTTAGAAGATTTTGGCCGAAAATCTGAACAATAACCGTTACTTTAACAGATGTGGAAACAGAATTTGATATGAATAAAACTTATCTGAAATTATCCAGGTTTAATCGGATTTAATGTAAATTAATGTAAATCTGTCTAATAATGATGTCTAGGCTGAAAATATTATTAGCATTTTCCCGTTTTGATACATTACTATCCAAATTATTTTGATTTTTATGAGTGTCTTGATACTCAAGAAAATTGTTTGCAGAAAACATGAAATGCTATTATAGATTATATAATATTTTCTATTTAAATACATCTGAAAGGTTAATAAAAAAATAAAAAAGAAAGAAAAAGAAAAAAGGATCGAAATAGTAATAAAAAAATAAAAAAACTAGATTCACCCCCAGTGAATCTCCGTCATTTCCAGCCCAGCCTATATATATATATATATATATATATATATATATATATATATATATATATATAATTATTCTTATTCTTATTATTCTTATTTATTTTTTTTTACTTTCCCAGATTGTTCCACAGCCTGTTAATGGGTCGCAACCTCAGGGTTGGGGACCTCTGATCTAGAGGACTTCCAAATGCCATTGTGAAATATATGACTGTGAAGGAAGTTTTATTAACATTATATTTTGTAATGTTAATATTCAAGTAGAAATTGCACTCCATTGCACTATATAAAGGCTGCTGAAGAATAGTAATCAGCACTCAACAGACTTGAAAATACAGAAACGGAAGAGCCCAGCACATCTGAAACCAAACATAAAATGTGTAAATAAACAGTATAGTGGAGCATTGTCATTTCTTAAAATGTATAACTGCATAACTTACTTGTCTGTTATATATTGTGCTTTAAGTCTGTGTGGTTAAACACTCAGTGTCTTTGTGGTGATGTGAGGCTGTTTAGCAGGGATTTCTCTGTGACCTACGGTATATTAGCTGTGAGTCTGAGTCTCTCTCTCTCTCTCTCTCTGTGTGTGTGTGTGTCTGTGTGTCTGTGTGATAAATATGCCTTGTGAGGTTCTTGTGCATATAGAGTTCTATTTTTTGTACAGCTGTAATCTGGAACTTGTCTGTAAATTATATCACTTCTAATGTCTGATTTGTGTTAAAATTGCCTAACAACGCTTGTTCCTATAGGGTTTTTCCATACTCAATGGAGTATAATGCATATGATGCATTTTATATTTTAATCTAAACTTTACATAATTCTATCATTAGACATAGACAGTTGCTGACTGCTTGGCATAAATATCCATATTCAATTATGTTTATTTAATCTCTACCAAAGAGAAAGGGTTTAATTAATTTTGCCTGTTGAAGACAGGTCCTGTTTTATCTTGCTTCAATCATTTGCAGAAGCATAAAATGCTTAAATATGGATTAGACAAGATGTCTGGGGCAGCCAAATCCTTAAAATTTAGGGAAAACTGCACCATTACTGGCCTGATGCTGTTGAGAAATGTTGAAGTTCAACATGTGGGTATTCAATCTGAGATCCTAACAGATGTCAACATGTCAAACTTTACAAACAGGAGCCTGTGCCGCCTGTAAAGGTGTCTGATGTTTTGAGACAGCAGAGATGTGTATATTGAGGAGGGGAGAATTGATTACATAATATGTCCACTGACATGTCTTTTTGTGAGTAGTATTGTTTTGTCTGTATTAGAGTATTTCATTTTCTGAAATGTAAACCATAGAACAATAAACTATTTTTCATGATTCATCATCATCTTAGTTTGTGATTTATTTATTTATTATTATAATTTTTGGTGTTGAAATATATATATATATATATATATATATATATAGATAGATAGATAGATAGATAGATACAATTTTTGGTTCCTTAATTCCTTTTTTTATTTCCATGGTATCAAGGTTCAGTACAATACAGGGTTCAGTATTCATGTGTTTGATGCATGTTTCCTTTTTTTCTAGTTTCCCCGCCTGTATTAATTACTGTATTTGTTGCCTTGGTTACTGATTCAGTTACACATGTGGTTCATTTTGTTAATTACTTTGGTCTATTTAAGCCCTGTGTTTTGTTCTGTTCATTGTCCGTTAATGTCAAAGAGTTTGTTCCTGAGTGTTTTGTTTCTTTTAAGTTCTTATAAAAAAAAAAGTTATTTTTCTAACTTCACTCGGTGTTTCACTATGGGAATCGCTTTGGGCGTGACCAACTACGGAAGCTCCTATGACACCACGTCTGTCTTTGACAGACAGGTCGATCTGAGATCAGGCTCCGCCCCACCTATATCACTCAGGTCGACCCCTATCGAAATCATTCGTGCTTTCTTCCCGTGAGAGACTACAAGCTCTCTCAGCACATCCGACTTAGTTGCTGATTTCGCTATACTGTTCAACAGGTGGACCATCATAGGATTACGCCACCGAACGCGGCATCAGTGGATTGGATTGTGTTGAGTGACATCGCAAAATTCTGAATAGTGGCAAGCTATTCTGTTCAGACTACCTCGTATTAAATTACGGTCTTCAGTGGTATCAAGCCAACTTCAGGCTTTACGCGTCAAGGCGAGCCGTTGGAAAGGCTAACTACCCGACGATTACTTTTTCACTCTTCAGCCATCATGTTGACGGTCATTACCCCAGCCAAAGGGAATGAGTCGAAGAACAGGGAGGCTGCATCCCACCCGTGTCCATCGTCATGTGGAGCAACCATCTCGGGCAGGGACCCTCACCCTATGTGCATCGTGTGTATGGGCCCAAAACACGCTCAAACGTTGCTTGCGCACCCACAAACATGCGTCCACTCTGCGTCAATGCCGGTGAAAATCTTAGAGAGAAGGCTGAGAGTGGCGGTGGCTAACCAACAAGACCCAGACCCATGTCTGTCCAGAGCTGCCGCGAAATCTACGGCTACTGAGCATCATACGCGAGCTACCATGAGCTGGGCGGACATGATGGAAGCCGAATCCCCGGATATGCCTCCTCTGTTCGAGGGCCTTCTTGCGCAGGAGGAGGAAGGAGCGTGTGACGAGGACACAGATGGTGATGCTAATTCTGACATCCTCAACTTAGACATGGATGATGAGGAAGAGGAAGACAATTCTCCATTCCCTATCCCACAGTCTAGACCCCCCAGCACTACTGACTCAGCCTCTCAGGCAGACAGTAACCTGCACAAGGTGTGTAAACGAGCCACGGCTAAACTGGGCCTAGCTTGGCCCACGGCACAAGATGCAGAAGGAGCGGAGAGAGACCTTTACGATGGAAAAAGGCTGCCGCCTGCTCAACCTACAGCGAGACAACTCCTGCCCACTGTGCCTGCTTGCATGAAGGAAATGTCTCGCCATTGGTGCAGCCCCTTTAAGAGCAAGCTCTCGACCAAGGGATATTCTAAGCTGGAGATTCAGGGGATGGGAGAGCTGGGGTTGGCCGGACCCCCAGCGGTAGAGTCTTCAGTGGCCTATCATCTCCACCCGAATCGGTGCTCTATTTCTGCCTCATCTCAAATTTCGCAGCAAGATGGAACGTCTAACCGCGTCCGTCTATCAGAGGATGTATAAATACGCGGCACAATCGGTGTGCTCGCTGAACGCAGTGACTTTACTGTCAGCGTATCAAGCAGAGATTTTGGAGGAGATGGGGCGACAGCTTGACACAGGAGTGCCGAACCCAGCACTCTGGGACGAAATATGTGTGGTGAATGATTTAATTCTCCGCTCTTCCCGTGGAGCAGTTCAGGGCTGTGGCCGCGTGATGGGTCTGGCCGTGTCAGGTGAGAGAGCGTTATGGCTAAACCTGTCAGGATTGGGCGACGCTCAGAAAGTAGAGGTGATGGACGCAGCGTACGACCCAACCAAAGGCCTGTTCGGACCAGCTCTCAAAAAAATGAGAGAAACCAGCACCCTCAGGAAACAAAAGGACGAAGCTTTTAACCTCTGTTTACCATGCAAGCAAACACAGCGTCCACCCTCTCAGCCAACGCGACAGGGCTTTGCAGCAGCCGCTGCAGCGAGAGGGAGACAGACGGGGGCTAAGAACATGAGACCTGCTCTCAGCGGGCAGCAAACTGGCCAACGTCAGAGGTCGGATGGCTCCGGACCATGGGGGAAGCATTCATTTGCGGCCGCGGCGGCTAGGAACCGCCCGCCCCACCCCGAGGAACAGAAGAAGAAGCGTGCAACCTGACACGGGAAGGTTCCCCTTCACTTCTCTCTCCGCCTGCAAAGAGAAGGAGAGTTACCAGCCCTATGGTTCTAAGTTCAGTAAGGACTCTTTCTGTATGTTCTCCTCAAGTTCTGAAACACGAGGAAAATGTTCATCAGTGTCACCAAGCACTCACACGGTGTTTTCAAACACCCACTGTTTCAGGGGTATACATAATAAAGAATGCACTATCGCATCCAAGCCACGAACTAAGGGCGATATGCTCCCCAAATATAGAACACACAATAAATGTTTCACTATCGCAGCCAGGCAGACTGCAGAGGGCGATAGGTTGCCAAAAATCCAAAGAGATAAAATGCGCCTCCCTAGTTTCACCGCTGGAGGGAGCGCCAGCTTCTCCAAAGGGGGCCAGCGCAGAGATAGTAATGACGTCATCAATGCGTGCCCGCGAGGAAGAAGTATACAGGGGGCCTCTCTCGGCCCGCATACTCAATTGGCGCGCATGCGCAGCTCACCCGTGGGTTTTAAACACAATTTTACGGGATACAGACTTCAATTTGCCATGAAACCACCCAGATTCAATGGTATAATAGCCTCAGTGGCCGAGGCAGAGTCGGCTTGTGTCCTGACGGCCGAGATCGACACTCTTTTAAACAAACAAGCGATCAGAGTGGTGCTAAAGGAGGTGAGCTGTCAAGGCTTTTATTCCCGTTACTTTGTGATTCCAAAGAAAGGGAGCATGTCTCTACAATATTAGACCTCCGCGTGTTAAACAAGCACCTACGAAAGTATTCATTCAAAATGTTGACACACAAAACGCTTTGTCGATCCATCCACCAGAACAATTTGTTTGTGACGATTGATCTGTCAGACGCATATTTTCACATAGACGTTTACCTGTCTCACAGAAAATATCTTAAGTTTACATACCGAGGCACTGCTTACGAGTTTCAAACTATGCCTTTCGGGCTAGCTTTAGCGCCAAGAACTTTTTGCAAATGTGTGGAAGCAGCACTTTTTCCGTTGAGAAACAACGGAATAAGAATATTGTCTTACATAGACGATTATCTGATATGCTCCTCGTCGGAGGAGCAAGCGGTCAGAGACGTAGACACGGTGTTAATGCATCTCAGCAGCTTGGGATTCAGAATAAACATGACGAAGAGCCGCTTACAGCCCGCGCAATGCACAGAATATCAGGGGCTCAGAATAAATTCCCTCTCTTTTCGAGTCAATCTGACAGAGGGGAGAATCACGTCATTTACTCAGTGTCTCTCCCGTTTTCAGATGGGGAAAGTTGTCCCGTTCAGACTGTGCTTACGGATGCTGGGTTTAATGGCTTCAGTGATTTCGGTAGTACATTTGGAGCTTCTCATAATGAGAGACTTTCAGCGCTGGATCACACATCTACGTCTGTGTTCTCGGCGACATCTCAGTCGACCGGTGAGAATAACTCATGCGTGCGTCAGAGCGCTCAGACATTGGAAAAGCCCCGCGACCTTCAGAACGAGGATTCCCTTGGGGGTGGTGTCGTCGAGAGTTACTGTGACAACGGATGCGTCATTAAAGGACTGGGGAGCAACTCTGATGGGCAGAGCGGTGAACGGTGTGTGGCCTCCACAGCTGATTCACAAACATATAAATTACTTGGAGTTGCTGGCAGTGTTTTTAGCACTGAAACATTTTCTGAGCTTCATCAGGGGCCAACATGTTTTAGTGAAAACAGACAATTCTACAGTGGTTGCTTATATCAACCGGCAGGGAGGCACACGTTCTCTTCAACTGCATCGGTTAGCCAAAAAGTTGATCGTGTGGTGCGACACAAGGCTTTTATCCATCAGGGCGACCCATGTTCCAGGGATATTGAACACGGGAGCAGATTTATTGTCCAGAAAGGGGGGGGGGGGGGGTTATTTACCATTTGAGTGCAGCAGGTCTGCCCCCATCAGTCATACACACTATACAGAGTGCCAGAGCCTCTTCCACTCACTCACTTTATATTAATAAATGGCGAGTCTTTGAATAATGGTGTGGGCGGAGTCATATTGTCCCTTTTCAATGCTCAGTGAGGGACATATTATGTTTTCTCAAGGATCTGCTGGATAAAGGGAAGGCTTTTTCTACCTTGAAGGTATATTTAGCAGCTATTTCTGCGTGTCATGTTGGTTTTAGTGACAAGACGGCAGGTCAGCACCCTTTAATAAGTCGTTTTATGAAAGGGGCACGCCGGAAGAGGCCAGTGACCAGGCAGATGGTCCCCTTGTGGGATTTGTCATTGGTTTTAGAGGCCCTTTGTCAACACCCTTTTGAGCCGTTAGAAGGCATTGGGTTGAAGTTTCTCTCTCTTAAGACAGCACTGGTAGAGCTGCACGATTAATTGTAAAAAAGATCGCGATCTCGATTCAAGCACCCACGCGATCCTACTTTATTAATGACAACGATTCTCCCACATCTATTAAACCTTTGACAAAATCATACCGGAACGTTCAAATCTGTGTTCGTGCTGCCAGAGCCAGAGAGAGCTGTTTTGAATCACACATTAATTATTTCTGTGTTACAAATATTCACATTATCACAGAAGTACTGAGATATAAGTTTTAAGTTAGTATTTAAACACCGATGTCTACGATAGCGATCATAATAGAGCAAACTACCTTTTGAAACGAACTTGGCACGTCAAATAACGGTTGTATCAATTACATCTAATTCCACTAGGTGGCGACAACTGACTGTTAAAAAATGTATTTGTCATTGAATCGAGTATTAATGAGTCATTGAATTCATTCAAAACCATTTTTTAAATAATTCATTCAAACATTTTCCAGCAATTAGAGTCAGCAATTTATATTTTGTCAGAACCTCTAGTAAATTACATGTTATTTTGTTTGGTTGTATATTCAGAATCGTGGGAGAATCGTGATCTCTATTTGAGACCAAAAAATCATGATTCTCATTTTATCCAGAATCGTGCAGCTCTAAGCACTGGTGACTGCTAAGCGCGTCTTGTTTACAGTTTTCTCCAGGGTTCACAAAGGTTTCTTTTCACCCTAACCCTGCTTTTGTACCTAAAGTAGTGGACTTGGCTTATAGATGTCAAACTACAGAACTTACAGCTTTTCACCCTCCCCCTTTTTCTTCTCCGGAGGAGGAGAGATTGAATGCATTATGTCCAGTACGGGTGCTTCATGTGTATGTGGAGAGAACAGCAGGTTTCAGAAGGAATGACCAGCTGTTTGTGTCTTGGGCTACTCCTCATAAAGGGAAGCCTTTGTCGCATCAGCGTCTGTCCCACTGGACTGTGGATGCTATATCTCTAGCATATAAATGCAGAGGATCTCAACCTCCCGAAGGGTTAAGGGCCCACTCCACTAGGGGCATGGTTACATCATGGGCCTTACTCAGTGGAGTTTCGGTTCAGGATATCTGTGCGGTGGCGAGTTGGGCTACGCCGCACACTTTTGTGCAGTTTTATAGACTGAATGTGTCTGAGCCATCTGTAGCACATGCAGTGCTAGGAGCCAGCGGGTTGGGACCCACATAATTGTTATGCATAGCATACGTTGTGCAATCCGTTTCTCCCATAGAGAAACAAAGAGTGAAGTTAGAAAAAGAATGATGGGTTACTTAATGTAATCCCAGGTTCTTTGATAACAGAGTGAGGTGTTTCACCAACACTTCCCTCCTTGCACAGGAACGGGAAGAAATCTCTCTATAATGATTTCGATAGGGGTCGACCTGAGTGATATAGGTGGGGCGAAGCCTGATCTCAGATCGACCTGTCTGTCAAAGACAGACGTAGTGTCATAGGAGCTTCCGTAGTTGGTCAAGCCCAAAGCGATTCCCATAGTGAAACACCTCAAGGCCTGTACACACCAGGAAGAATATCATGCGCGATTATCGCCGACGTTTAACGCCTCGTAACTAAACAAAGGGCGCCAATATGAGTGTGCACACCGACGCGAAAAACGCCAGGCGTAAAAGCGTAATTTTTTTAAAAAACGCCTCGGGTTCATTTTTTTGGTTTGACGCACCGCGTTAAAAACTGGCAGACCAATGAGATTGGCGCTTTTGTTCACGTGCCTGGAGCTGCGGAAGTTACAGTAAAACACGACTTGGTGGCGCTCAAGCACAAAACAGTCTTGCCTAGCACACATTGATACCAAGAAGAAGAAGAGGAAGTAAGTAGACGAGGAAGACCCCTACAAACTATCCCTGCATCTCAAAACAGCTCCCTAGCTTCCTAGGTCGTGTATCAGTATACCGTGTAAATGAATGTGGCCGACTCCCTGATCAGTGCCCTGACTACTGAACTAGGGAGCTGACTGAGATGCACGCTATGGGTGCTCTGCCAGTTCTTGGCCACACCAATAGATGTGTATTATTTCTGTATTTTTACTGTTTTTTTTTCTTTTACATTCAAGAAATATAGTTGAGAATGTCTGTTTCATAAATATGTTTATTTGCACTACCATTCACTTGCACTACTGTCATTGTGACTTATTTGCACTACCGTTTCTGGCTACCATCTCTCATATGTCATATAAATGCCATATATGCCATTTTATATCTGCATTTTTATCTTCTTTAACTTTATTAATATCATAAATATGTTTATTTGCACTATCGTTAAGCACAAGTGTCATATACTGTCAGGGAGTGAATTTGCACGTTCAGTCTGCGCATCGCCAGTAAAAATAGCTTGGGTATGAACACAAAAAACGTCTCGAAAAACGCTGGCGATAAGCGCGTGCGATATTCGTCCCGTTGTGTACAGGCCTTCACTCTGTTATCAAAGAACCCGGGATTACGTTAAGTAACCCATCGTTAAGATGGTGCAATTAGATCCATTCTCCTCATCTTTGCAACCCAGACGTGACAGAATAATGGACCCAACATTGATCTAGCAGCAGCGAAAAGAATCCTCCTCCTCTCACAGGGGAACCAGTCTCTAGAGGGGAACCAGTCTCTAGAGAGGCACACACAGGCATTTCTGGACCTTTGCCATCACATCCATTATGATGATAACTGCCTGTGTGTGCTTTTCCGGACAAGCCTCAACGTGGAGGTGAGAGCATGCTTGCCTGGAAACAAGCCTCTAGGGACTTTCATGGAGTCCACAAAGATTCCCCCTTCATGATCTGCAAGAGCGAGGAGGAGAACAGCACACCAGCCACAGACATCAGCCCAGCAACGATGAAGCCTGAGCCCACAGCAGACGCAGAGTCAGAGCCTGCCACAATCAAAACGACAGCAACCAGGGACTGAGCCCAAGATTTTCCCAAAGCCCAAGCCCGACGGATCGGTCTGACCAGGTGTGAGCCGGCAACATCGCCTGTGCCCCAAAGCTAAAGAAATAACATAATGCTGTCAGTATGTCAATACTATATGTTTTTGTGTCAATGCAAATGTAAGTAAATGTACGTGTGGTAGAAAAAAATAAATACAAATACTCTTGAGATCAAGTTGTTAAAATACATCAGTTAGGGTTAGTGGTAGGTTTAGGGGATAGAATAAAAATCATGTCTATGGAATGTGTGTGTGTGTGTGTGTGTGTGTTGGTTTTTGTGGTTTACCAGGACTTTTGACCTGAATACGCACCAGCATTACGGGGACATTTGGGTTTATGAGGACAGGGGCCATGTCCTTGTAATTCCTGCAGTGTAGATGCCAATTTCTAAGTCCTAGAAGCACCCTCTTCGCGGCATGTTCTTACATACCACAAAAACCTGATTTTTTACTATACACAATGTATCCTCTGAGTTCGCCCCTGCAGCCAGGTCGTGGTACTGCACTGCATCATCAAAACTTTGCATAATACATGCAAGTGTAAGTTTTGAGGCCTGTGATTGGTCAGATCGGTACCGGTAGGCGTGAAATCACGGAAACAAGATGGCGCCGGTGAGCAGAGCTTCATTCCGATGGATCTTAGGCATGTATAACAAGTGAGTAGTAGAAAATACTAATTAAGTGTTATTGCCTGTAATTTATCAATTGTTAGTGAAATATAAATGAATAGTGATCCTCAATTAAACATATTCCTTAAATATCATATAATTTATTATGAAAATAACTTTAAAGCTGTTTGCTCATGATTTACAGTCAGCTCGTTGGCATATTTGTGATTAATGTAAACATGCCCACACATTAACTCGCAAGCTTATATTACAGATTTGTAATATTTATCTATTTTTAAATGCTATTTATATGTTCATGCATACCTTTATCCATATGTAATCAGAGGTGCAGTGAAGCGTCACGTTCATTTCCTGTTTGGATCAGACAGAAACTGCACGTGAGAAAACATCTGTGGACCTGATGAAAGCAACTATTATTTGAATGGTAAGTTAAACGGCAGTTTAATCGCTTCTCTAATAGCTTGTGGGTCCGTTTGGGTTGTTTATAGGAGTCTTGTAAGCTTTTCGCAGCTCGTTTTACAGTTAGAAAGCAGCTACGCTTGATGCTAACGGCGTTAGCGGACTTACAGTGATTGTGATTCTGTTTACAGACTGTCAGGAGGGAATCAGCGATGCTTGTCAGTTTTAAATGTTTTTTGATTGCACTATAATTGTAACTGCTACTTTGCTGATTACATAAAATAGTTTAGCCATCATTATAACGCGTTGTCATCATGACTACAGTCTGAAGGGTAGGGGTTTCATATAGTACAGTATCCTGACCTGCTACTGTAAATATTACTACAGTTCTGCTTAGTTTAAAGCCATTAGGAAATAAAGAGATCAAAGATGTGCTGTAGTTAATTCTGACTGTGACAAAACATGTTCTATACTAATCTTTTGAGCTGTCAGTCTTCATGTTTATATATATATAAGAGAGAGAGAGAGAGATATTATAAACTTGCTGAATAATTTGACAATTGAAATGTTCAGTATTTTTGAGGTTCTTTTTTTCTGTAACAGCAGAGCAGACACATCAGATCATGGCTGAAGTGAAACAGCGAAGGAGAAAGCCCAAGCCACTGGAGGAGGCCATACAGTTTTCACTTCAGAAGAGAGACAAAGATGGGCTCGAGGGCAGATTTATCAATGATTTTAAAGGGGAGTTCAGTGTTTTAATGTTAAAGTGAAACTGTTTAACAAAGCTGTATCAGGTACTTTATTATTAAAGGTAGTATTAAAGGTTAAAGTAATAGGGCTGCACAATTTTGGGAAAAAATGACAATACAATATTTTGAATTTCTGCTATATACACTATATTGCAAAAAGTTTTGGGACACCTGCCTTTACGTGCACGTGAACTTTAATGACATCCCATTCTTAATCCGTATGGTTTAATATGGAGTTGGCCCACCCTTTGCAGCTATAACAGCCTCAACTCTTCTGGGAAGGCTTTCCACAAGGTTTAGGAGTGTGTTTATGGGAATTTTTGACCATTCTTCTAGAAGCGCATTTGTGAGGTCAGGCAGTGATGTTGGCGAGAAGGCCTGGCTCGCAATCTCCGCTCTAATTCATCCCAAAGGTGTTCTATCGGGTTGAGGTCAGGACTCTGTGCAGGCCAGTCAAGTTCCTCCACACCAAACTCACTCATCCATGTCTTTATGGACCTTGTTCACTGGTGCGCAGTTATGTTGGAACAGGAAGGGGCCATCCCCAAACTGTTCCCACAAAGTTGGGAGCATGAAATTGTCCAAAATGTCTTGGTATGCTGAAGCATTAAGAGTTCCTTTCACTGGAACTAAGCGGCCAAGCCCGACCCCTGAAAAACAAGCCCACACCATAATCCCCCCCTCCACCAAAATTTACACTTGGCACAATGCAGTCAGGCAAGTACCGTTCTCCTGGCAACCGCCAAACCCAGACTCGTCCATCGGATTGCCAGACAGAGAAGCGTGATTCGCCACTCCAGAGAACACGTCTCCACTGCTCTAGAGTCCAGTGGCGGTGTGCTTTACACCACTGCATCGGACGCTTTGCATTGCACTTGGTGATGTAAGGCTTGGATGCAGCTGCTCGGCCATGGAAACCCATTCCATGAAGCTCTCTACGCACTGTTCTTGAGCTAATCTGTAGGCCACATGAAGTTTGGAGGTCTGTAGCTATTGACTCTGCAGAAAGTTGGCGACTTCTGTGCACTGTACGCCTCAGCATGTGCTGACCCCGCTCTGTGATTTTACGTGGCCTACCACTTCGTGGCTGAGTTGCTGTTGTTCCCAATTGCTTCCACTTTGTTATGATACCACTAAAAGTTGACCATGGAATATTTAGTAGTGAGGAAATTTCACGAATGGACTTATTGCACAGGTGGCAACCTATCACGGTACCACGCTTGAATTCACTGAGCTCCTGAGAGCGACCCATTCTTTCACAAATGTTTGTAGAAGCAGTCTGCATGCCTAGGTGCTTGATTTTATACGCCTGTGGCCATGGAAGTGATTGGAACACCTGAATTCAGTGATTTGGAGGGGTGTCCCAATACTTTTGGCAATATAGTGTATTTATTGCAGTATGAAAGCACAGAAATTAAATAATCAACTGTAAAATAACACTACATAGTCTTTACAGTATAGGGTATATGTTGAACGTCACATGACCAAACCGGAAAACTGGTCTCATTGCATCCGCTTGTCAGAGAAAGTGTTAACAGCAGTATGAACTGACGGCATATCTATGGACTTTTAAGGTAATCAGCGAAACTACCTAGTTCACATTGTGTTATTCTATTAAATATCTAAACGTTAATGTAAAGAAGAAAAATGAAAAAAGCTTTTAAATATCAATCTGCATATGCAGGGGACATCAGTTATGCTCATCTTTGCTCACTTCTTTTAAGATATCTTGAATAAAACAGGGACTTTTTTGATGAAGCACATACAAAAGACCTAAACCGGAAGTGATCTGATCTGTTTTACAGAATACGGAAGTTAGATTGTGCATAACCCATATAAATTAAACATAATCATTGTTAAAGCTAAAAATGATTATCTCTTTGTATTTAAGATAAGATTTACACATGCATTTTCTCTCTCTTTTATTGACCTTCACTAAAGACATGTGACCGTGTTTACGAGAATACTCGCTGAGACCAAAATTTTGCATGTATGCATCTGTTCAAGCACAAATAGATGGGAATGAGAATGGAATTGTGTTCGTGTGCATCTGTGTGCACACAGAAAACAGAGCACATGTTCAGAATTTAGCGCTTGAATGGTTTAAAATCACTTGATTATTTAAACTGGCAGGACCTAAAGACACATGCACATGATAAACTCTAACTCTGATAGTTAAAGTTTGTAATTAATCCAAGAATCAAGTGTGTTTCGAACCATGGGGCCTGGTCCGTACGGATCACAGATCAACTATGATCCCTATGACTTACTTGACATCGGATACACACATCATGATACTGATGCTATATTGTGCAGCCCTATAAGGTACTTTTCATGGCTTTTATGCATCACGCATCATGCGTGTTTATTACAGTATGTCAGGTTGTGTATAGTTTACACCTGTTTTATGAGGACGTTTTATTGGGACATCATAAGAACATGTCCTTGATGCCTGACTTGACTAAAGAATCTCATTGTGTTGATAGTTTGACAAAAATGGTTGGTACATTCTTCATTCTAGTTGTCCTTTTTAAAGGGTTAGTTCACCTAACCCAAATGAAAATTATTCCATGATTTACTCACCCTCAAGCCATCCTAGGTGTATATGACTATCTTCTTTCAGACAAACACAATCAGAGATATATTTAAAAATATCCTTAGTCCTCCAAGGTTTATAATGTTTGTGAATGGCTGCATTTTTTTTAAACCTTGGAGGACTAAGGATATTTTTAAATAAATCTCTGATTGTGTTTGTCTGAAAGAAGATGGCTTGAGGGTGAGTAATTCATGGGACAATTTTCATTTTTGCGTGAACTAACCCTTTAAGGTCACCTAAGCCTTATTTCCACCATTGGGCTGAACAGTTTTAAGAATGGTAAGGAACAGTTCCAGTTATATTTCCACTTGAGCCTAGATTACAAACCATTCTCAGTCTGGAATTCTCATGATGGTTAAAGAGAATGGTTTGCCAGACGGTGGAGAAGCTCTAGACAGTGAGGCATTATTTTCACTTCAATTTATGTACATTGGTATACTTTTAAAGAAAGTTGTTTAGAAGTAATTTGCAGTGATTATTTTACTTCTCTGTTGTTGTTTAGGGAGAGGTGTGTTTAGTTGTACTGAGTTTGATAAGGGAGAGTTCCTGCTGGAATACAGAGATCATCTCTTAAGCAAAGAAGAATGTGAGCGGAGGCAAAGAATATATCATGATGCCCTCAAAGTTTTCATGTTTGAATTTCGCTACAATGGAAAACTCCTGGTATGTACAAGGTTTTGATGTGTATGTTTATTTACATTACATGATACAAAATGTGTAAGTGGACAATTCAATGATTATTTGCAGCACAGTTTAGTGCATGTTTTGGTATAATTATCAGTTATGTATTATCAAAGCTTGGTAATGGCCATTAAATCATTGATCACAATGAATATGATATTTGATGGTCCTAGGTTTTCAGTACTGATTTTCTTTTAATGTCTAACAGGATATTTTACTGGACTGTAATACTTGTAACCCTTTAAGGAAATAGTTTTATTCTAAGTCCAAATTTAGTTTTAAGTTTATTATTATTATTATTTATTTATTTATTTTTTTTAAATGCATCTGAAACATCTTTAGTTTTATTTTTGAATAACTGAACCAGTTTCTCACCATTAGTATAGCCATAGAGACTGGCATGGCGTAAAAAATGTGTAATAAGTAGGAATCCATTATTGAATGTTTAACTGTCATTTGTTTAGTGTTGTTGCTGCCCGAGATGATGGTTCCCTTGGGCGACTTGTAAACGATGACCATATTAATCCAAACAGCAAGATGAAGACAATACGTGTGGATGGAAAACCTCACCTATGCTTATTTGCCACAAGAAGCATCAGTCCTGGTGAAGAGATCTCACATGATTATGGTGATTCTGAGTGGCCTTGGCAATGCATGGTATGTAAACCTTTACAGTAACAACTTTTATTTATTGGAGTATTTTAAAGCTTAAAATATTAAAGGTTAAATGTTACCCAAGGTAATGTTCATGGCTTTTATGTATCACATTACATGCATGTTCATTACATTATGTCAGGTTGTGTGTGTAGTTTACACCTGTTTTATGAGGACAGCGTTTTATCAGGACATCCAAAGAATTGACTGAAGAATCTCAGTGTTGTTAGTTGGACAAAACCCTTGTTTATGAGGACTCTAATTGTTACAGGGACACTGGGGTGCCGCAATATGGAATATTAGGATCAATATTGATAACCAATAATTCACAACGCATTGTGGCCAATACCAGTATAAAACTTAACTTATAATTGTGCTTGTTAGATTAAATATAATCATAATAGAGGTAGGTAAAAACAAATGTCATACGGAAGCAAACATGGAGAACATTAAAGTAAGTGATTATGTGTTTATTTATAGTGTGATCTGCTGTGGAAGCCAGTGAAATTATGCGCAGGCAAAATGAAAAATAAAGACAAGGATGATACAAGCCCTCATGTTTTGCTTGTATGTAGAGCTGTCACTGTAATACTTAGAAGTTCTGACAAATCACTGTCCTTCTACTGACTACCTGTCACAACTTACTTGATAACATTGGGTATGTAAAATCTTTAAATTGACTCCATGAGCGTAGAATTATGAATGTTGAGTGACGTAAAAGTCGCATGAATTTCAATACGACTGTTCAGACTGCGGTCACATTGCAAAACATCCGACCTGTATTAGCTTTAGTACCACATATGGAAATAGCACAAATCAGAATTGAAAAGATCAGATTCATTTGGTTTGTGCTGTTCACACTGTCGTGAGAAAAACGGACGAGTCGCACGTGAGCACGTGAGCGGGTTTAAGCCACATTACCTGCAGTCTGAACATAGCCTTAGAAACAGATTGTTTGCCACAGATATGTTACTGAATTATGACTGCACATGCAAAAAGGGAGTCACTTATTGTACAACTATCACAGGCACAATGTCTTGTAACCACTATCACTCTCATACATACAAATTGATATCAGGGTGCCATCCAAATTTAACTAGTTACCAGTGTCCCCATAGTAACTAGCATCCTTGTAGACAAGGGTTTTGTCCAACTAACAACACACTGAGATTCTTCAGTCAAGTCAAACATCAAGAACTTGTTCTTATGATGTCCTCATAAAATGTTGTCCTCATAAAACAGGTGTAAACTACACACACAACCTGACATACTGTAATGAACACGCATGTAATGTGATGCATAAAAGCCATGACCATTACCTTAAGTAACATTTAAAAATTGAAATATTGATTTGAAATGGAACTACTTTGTAATCTTGTATAGTATCTCAAATCAATATTTCATGTGCACATATTTATTGAGGGACCCTGATTATCCTGTTCATGTTTATTTTGAATTAATTACTGGCTGACTGTACATTGTCCCTATGATGTATTTCATATATAATGAAGGTTTATAACTCTTAGGTGAAGTGATTCTGTATGTAAACTTTATTTCTAATTTTCAGATAAGCCTTAAGACCCAGTTGTCCTCAGGCAGTGATGATTGTGCTGCTAATACTGTTGGACTAGTCAAGGTAAGTGAGAGCTGTGCTGTAACAAAATGAGCAAATGTAGCAAGGATGTTAACGAGATCTAGGCTGTTAACTTATTTAGACCAGTGTTTCAAATGTCTAATTTTGTGTTTTGTAGACTCTCAATGAGGTTGATCCCTCCACTCTTGAAATGAATACTCTGTCCCAGTCAGAATTCAGTGGTGTACAGAAGGTATTGCTTCTTCTTTTTGGAAATCAAATGGTTATGACCAAATTTATTTATAGGGTTTTAATTATATGCATGATTGTAAACTTGTGTCACCCTGTTTTACATGTGTAAGTCACTACTGTAACCCATTAATTACTTTGCTTGCTATGTGGTTTAAAATGTGCCATCATATAGAGCTGCACGATTAATTGTAAAAAGATCGTGATCTCGATTCAAGCACCCACGCGATCCTACTTTATTAATGACAACGATTCTCCCGCGTCTATTAAACCTTTGACAAAATCGGAAAACTGGTCTCATTGCATCCGCTTGTCAGAGAAAGTGTTAACAGCAGTATGAACTGACGGCATATCTATGGACTTTTAAGGTAATCGGCGAAACTACCTAGTTCACATTGTGTTATTCTATTAAATATCTAAACGTTAGTGTAAAGAAGAAAAATGAAAAAAGCTTTTAAATATCAATCTGCATGTGCAGGGGACATCAGTTATGCTCATCTTTGCTCACTTCTTTTAAGATATCTTGAATAAAACAGGGAATTCTTTGATGAAGCACATACAAAAGACCTAAACCGGAAGCGATCTGATCTGTTTTACAGAATACGGAAGTTAGATTGCGCATAACCCATATAAATTAAACATAATCATTGTTAAAGCTAAAAATGATTATCTCTTTGTATTTAAGATAAGATTTACACATGCATTTTCTCTCTTTTATTGACCTTCACTAAAGACATGTGACCGTGTTTACGAGAATACTCGCTGAGACCAAAATTTTGCATGTATGCATCTGTTCAAGCACAAATAGATGGGAATGAGAATGGAATTGTGTTTGTGTGCATCTGTGTGCACACAGAAAACAGAGCACATGTTCAGAATTTAGCGCTTGAATGGTTTAAATGGTTTAGCTGCACGATTAATCGTAAAAAGATCGTGATCTCGATTCAAGCACCCACGTGATCCTACTTTATTAATGACAACGATTCTCCCGCGTCTATTAAACCTTTGACAAAA
This sequence comes from Mylopharyngodon piceus, assembly GCA_039654765.1. Lineage (NCBI taxonomy): Eukaryota > Metazoa > Chordata > Actinopteri > Cypriniformes > Xenocyprididae > Mylopharyngodon > Mylopharyngodon piceus. The sequence goes on along the minus strand of CM077441.1, from coordinate 27,932,099 downwards.
TCATACTGGAACGTTCAAATCTGTGTTCATGCTGCCAGAGCCAGAGAGAGCCGTTTTGAATCACACATTAGTTATTTCTGTGTTACAAATATTCACATTATCACAGAAGTACTGAGATATAAGTTTTAAGTTAGTATTTAAACACCGATGTCTACGATAGCGATCAAAATAGAGCAAACTACCTTTTGAAACGAACTTGGCACGTCAAATAACAGTTGTATCAATTACATCTAATTCCACTAGGTGGCAACAACTGACTGTTAAAAAATGTATTTGTCATTGAATCGTTCATTCAAAAGATTCGTTCAAAATCATCCAAGATTCATCCAGCAATGAAACAAGTATTTATTAATGAGTCATTGAATTCATTCAAAACCATTTTTTAAATAATTCATTCAAACATTTTCCAGCAATTAGAGTCAGCAATTTATATTTTGTCAGAACCTGTAGTAAATTACGTTATTTTGTTTGGTTGTATATTCAGAATCGTGATCTCTATTTGAAACCAGAAAATCGTGATTCTCATTTTATCCAGAATCGTGCAGCTCTACCATCATATCTGAATTTGTTCTGGCATCATTATCCTTCTTTTGCTCAAGTATTTCATTGATAACGTGAAATTGTTTTAATTATGTTTTCAGTTGACAGTGATCAGTCAGTGTTAATGGAGTCAAGTATCTGTGCTGATTCATTTGGATAATCTCTGAATCCTTTGTCTGTAGTAGAATGTTTATATTTTCTTTCTTTCCAATGATTTCAGGTGATGCCTGAGAAGGACCAATTATCTTTGGAGAATCAAGTATGTGCTGAGAAGGTAATCAGAAGATGATTGCATAATTTTAGAAAATGCTAGTGTAGTAAGAAATCTTCTCCACATCGTCCTTGATTTTTCATGATGTTTTCAGATGTCACCTGTCAAAGAGCACTTGGTAAATGAGGAGAAGAGCTTTTATGCACCCACTGAAGTTGTCACTGAGGTATTTGCATGTTTTAGTTAAACTATTTACAGCATTTCCCATAAATTACATTTACTCTGGCTGCCCGACACAGTCCAATCTGTCTCTCCACCTTTTTAACTGAATTAACTTTTTCCTTTTGCTTTCAGGATACCACTGAGAAGGACCCATTATCATTGGAGGATCAAGTCTGTGTTGAGAAGGATGTGGAGAAGGTAATAAGAAGTGCGTTGCATAATTTTAGAAAATGCTAGTGTAGTAAGATACATTTACTCTGGCTGCCCGACACAGTCTAATCTGTCCTGCCTCAGTTTGTGATTGAATGAACCAAAAATATTTTTACACTTCTCAAATTGTCTTTGACCTTGTGTTCTGTACCATTGCTTTGGCAAAGCATCTGTCAAACGAACAAAACTGAAAGTACAATATGGCTTAGTGCGCTTAGCAAATTGCAAAATTGCAGAAGGCTGTGATTTAATTAAACAAGTATAAAGTCTGTTGCTCTGCAAGTTTTAAATTGAAGAGCACACTTTGTTCACGCAATCAGCTCGTGATCCTGTTTCGTCAGGTGTGTGCATGGCCCCCCAACAATGCGCAAGTTTTTTCTCATCTTGCGCCTAAATGGTTTGAAATCACATTAAATTACAAATGCAGGAAACGTTAAGTGGAACCGAAATGCATGTTTTATCAAATCCCTGGTTCTTGGAAATATGGAACTGGTTTTTTGATACCCAACCCTAGTTTTCAGTAAGATTAGACAATGTCTAAATAAAGATTTGTGTTACAATATATCAATTGGTAACCTTTAAGCTCTGTGACACAAATGTTCTTTAATGATTGTAAGTGGTCTTTTTAAAAAAAAAAAAAAAAAAAAAGATATGACCAAAACTTTTTCAAATATATAAAACAATACGATAACATATGATATTGAATAAACAAAATTAACGATAATATAGTTTCATTTTAGAATGTATGTTTTAGAATATTTCTTTTCTACTATGATTTCAAAATCACTTTTTTTTTTTTTTTTTTTTTCATAGGTCTGCAAGCATGACGTGGTTACTTCAGCGATATCAAGCATGGACAAATGTGCTGAATGTGTGGGACCTGTTGCGGCACTGAAGTGGTTTGGACTGAGGTGTAAATGTTATGATGTCTCTTCTGTTTTTGCAGCATGACAAATCTTCACAATTTGTTTAGTTATGCTGTGAATTCAGCTAATTCACAAATATAAATTGTATAACTGTTGAAGTACGTGATGATCAGATTATTGTTTATGGCCAGAGGCCGTATTCACAAAACATCTTAAGGCTAAAAGTAGCTCCTAACTTCACAAAGAATTTTAGCGCTAAAACTAGCTCCTAAATCTGTGAAACGTTAGGAGTAGTCAAGAGGACTCCTAAGTCACTAAGACCAAATCACAAACAATCCTAATCGCCGTTGCTGCCAATCCGCCTCAGCAATCCACCCAAAGACCCTGTACACTATTGAGGCAATAGTGATAGAGTCTTGGGTGCTGAACCTTTTCTTCATAAATGCAATACATATTTTGATTTATAGATTTGAATCTATGATAAAACTGCAAAAATAAACCTGTAATAAATAAATAATGTCCGAGTACCTGTGGCAGTTGTTTTCACGAGTTCACATTTACAAATGATCGAATAGAGTAAAAAAAAAATATATAGCTAGCGTATTTGGCGTGCTGTCCAGTAGGATCGAGGGCTCTGAGCTTGGAATTTATTTAGCCTAAACCCAGAGTTCTCTCGTATCCCCTGCCAAGAGTGAGGAACGGGGTGGCGGATGGATGCAGAAAACTGGAGGTAACTAGGTGAGTCGGCTCTCGTCTGTGTATACCTCCTCTCAAGCTGATTAGACCGACCGTTTGAATGAGCTCCTCCAAAACTTTGTTTATAAAACATAATTTGTCGCTTGAATTCTGCATTCTCTCGAGACGCAGACATGTAAGAGGATGACAATTAGCTGAACATATACTAGTTTAATTGGTGACACTTAGCCTTTATTTGAATATGGCAACATTTTTATTTTAAAATCTTTATTTGAATATGGCAACATCATAGCTCATTCTACAATATTTCTGATTAAATTGCTGACAGAGACTCCTCCCCCATGAGCCATCACTGTGGGCATAGTTAATAAGCGTGTTGACATCATCCATAGCAAGGAGGTCAACCCCGCCCTTACTCTTTACGCTTTGTGAATAGGTTTTTAGGAGAACTCTTAGTGATAAGATAAAATGTTTTGTGAATACGGCCCCAGATGTGTACAACCATTAATAAGAACGGGGTAATATTTTTTGTGTAAGTTTAGGCATAGAATCTCATGTTAACGGCTGATTTCTCTCATACTGTGTTCTAGTTTTTGGCACAAGTCCTGCTATTCAAAGCATCATGAATGGAATAGAAAACAGTCCTCATGGGTAAGAGAATGTTTGATTCTGTTTTTTTTTTCTTTAGTTTTATGAATTACCATACTTTTCTTGCTAATTAAATTAATCATAAATATCTCAACAATAGGAAGTAAGTTCAGAGGAAGATTCGCTGTCAGATGAGGAATACATACCACAGTCTGAGTCAGACAATCAGTCAGACAGTTCAGATGAACTGACAACAAGACCAGCAAGATATGATCATGCTAAACACCTCTGATATACAGGGAGCTGCATGCTCTAAGTTTAGTGAACCTCTGAGATCAGACGTAACCCCCCTGAATTTATCTCAGGGCAAAGGAAAACAAAACTTAAAGGCCAGTGAAGCAGCTTGTGTGTATGAAAAGTCTCACTTGCTTTGTCATGAGGAGCAGTTGACTGATGTTGAGACAGACAGTGAATCAGGCGGTTCTGGTGAATGCCACCTTCCCAGAAAGCAAGGCTCAGAGGTACACAGGTCAAGAGATGTGGTTATGCAGTCACCCCAATCACACAACGGAGAGGACAGTAGTGAGAAGATTTTGAATGCAAATAGGGCAGCAGTATTGAGAGAGGAAGGGAGGGAAAGCAGCATGGCTGAAGCAGATCAGTGTGTGCAATAAGCAAAAATTTCTTGTTCTTCAAATAGTAAGAACTATTGTTATATCTGCGGGAAACCTCAGTCCAAGTTAGCGCACCATTTAAAAAACTCACATGGATGAAGTTGGGCAGGCTTTGTTTAAGGCTTTGCAATGCTGCAGAAACTCAGGAACAAGGGCAACTATCAGCATAACACAGACGTTTTACAGTGTGGAGAGGGGCTCTTAAAATAAATGGGCACCAAAAAGACAGTGTGATTCAAAACAGTTTGTGCATTGCGTGTACTGCAAAGGGATGTTCGTACGGACAGATCTATGGCGTCATTTGAGAAAATGTCCCTCAAAACCAGTGTCTGACAGTGAAACCCAAGGGAGAACCAGGGTTTTGGGTCTTGCAACTATGGCAGAGTCTTTATTCAGTCAACAGATCTCGCAAGGAGTTTGGAAGCTCTTAAGCGTGATGAAGCAGGATGACATCTCTGCTGTTGTCAAAAATGACCTGAGTATTCTTCAGCTTGCACAGCCTTTCTTTAACAAACATGGGCATGACCCTACCAAGTTTGAGTACATTCAACAAAAAATGTGTGAAATTGGAAGATTGTTGTTGACGTTGCGTAGAGAGTTTTCTATATAGTCTTGAAGAAGCTGTGAAACCTGCCAATTTTCATAGACTCATTCAAGCGGTCCAGAGGGTATCTGACTATGATGACGAGAGTCACTACTACCAATGCCCCAGCCTTGCACTGAAACTGGGGCATTCGCTGAATAAGATCTGTGAAATCATTCACTGCCAATCACTGATGACAAAGAACTCATCACGTCGACAGAGACCTTTAAAAAGCTCTATTCCTCAAAGTGGTCTGAGATGATCTCGCACACTGCTTTGGTCACACTGAATGAGGCGAAATTCAACAAGCCTTCAATGCTGCCTTTTACTCAAGATGTACAGTGCCTGCATCAGTTCCTTGAGAAGACTGCACATGCTGCATTTCAGAAATTAAAAGAGACTGAATCACCTCAAAGCTATGCAGAACTAGCCAAAGCGGTGCTCACCAAAATCATTGTTTTCAATCATAGACGCGCAGGAGAGGTCTCGAAAATGCCGCTCAAAGGCTTCAAAGAAAGGGACAGCACTTCTCTCCATGATGATGTTGCCTTGAGCCTGAGCAAGTTTGAGCAGAAACTCTGCAGCCATTTTAGTCGAGTTGAGATCAGGGGGAAAAGGGGAAGAAAAGTTGCCATTCTTCTCTCACCGGATGTGGTTGATGCTCTGCTGCTGCTGGTCAGCAAGAGAAGTGAATGTGGAGTGCTGGACACGAATGAATTTTTGTTCGCTAGACCATACTGCCAAAGTCACTACAGAGGCCAGGACTCTCTCAGGGTCTACACAAGTGAATGTGGAGCTCAAAATCCAGAGTTTCTAAGATCAACTCATCTGCGTAAACGCGTGGCTACTCTCTCCCAAGTCCTAAACCTGAAAAACAATGAATTGGATCAGGTCGCTGATTTCTTAGGGCATGATATCATCGTCCATCGCGACTATTACAGGCTGCCAGAAGCCACTACTCAGCTGGCTAAAATTTCAAAATTACTCTTAGCCATGGAAAAGGGATGTCTTCCTAATCTTCAAGGCAAATCGCTTGATGACATTGAGATCAAAGGTATGTTCATCCTAGTGTAGGCAGTACAGTGGATCTTTTACACTCATGGGGAGGTTTAAGGAAACTGTTTTCATAAAGAGTTATTATTTGATGTGCCATGCATCCATTGAGTATGCTGTAGGGTGTAGTCTAATTTGGCATGTTTTATAAATGACTTCTGAATATTGGTTAAACAGGAGTAAGATGTTCTTGGTCTGGTTTCACAGACAGGGCTTAGCCTAAGCCAGGATTCTGGCTGACGGATGACGGATTCTGATGCCAGTGATCCTGATGAAAGCGATTCTGAGGATGATGCTCCTGCTGGAGCTGCTGGCGTCTCCAGTAATGCTGTTATGTCAACTAACTAAGTTTATCTTTATGAACATGTATATTATTATTTTAATCCGTAATTATATTAGATTGTTGCCATGAATAGTGCATACATAATTAGTTTAGCTTTTCTAATGGACCCTTTTCACGGACTGTGATGATGTTTCCAGTTATCAAAATTGCAAAAAAAATTTAGTAAAATTTTAAATTTTTTCATGTTTAAAGTCCCCCTGTAGTCAATAATTTTAGTATATTGGCTGTTGGCTCCCATATATCACTATAAAAGTTTACTCAACTATGATGACTTCTGTTTCTGAGAACCCTGGAAATGTGGAAATGGTCCATTAGGGATGTGTCAATTTCTGGCCGATACCAACAAGTTGATCATTTTCATGTTGGCCAAAAACTGATAAATGACAGATGAACAGAAGTTTAAAAAGGAGATATTTAACAGGCTGATAACATTTCATCTCCAGAATAATATTTTGAATATGTTGTTCGAAATGTTTTTTTTTAGATATTAAGTGTATAAACAGTTTTAATTTTTAGATACATGCCATTAAGGCATTGAGGTTTGAGTTACATCTGAGTTTCCTGATCAATATATAACTGATTTCTTGCAGATGTTCAGAAGATGCCCATTGAGAAAATCTTAAGTTTCTTAAGGTACCTGAGGTTTAAATTAGGATACGACCATCATTGTAAGTACATGAGCTCTCATATAGTTAGAGCTTACTTAAGTATGTATTCTTCTGTACAGAGAATGAGAGTGAGGCAGAAATTGAAAACCCACGGAAAGGACAAAAAGTGTACTGGTCAAATGCTGAAGTTACAGCTGTAATGAAATATTTTAAGGCACATGTAACCAAAGGAAAACTGGCCACACTGACTGAATGCCAGCAGTGTAATGAACACATGAACTAACTGTTCCGCATTTGTCATTGTGAGCATATGTCGTAATTTAGATATATTTTTAAGATGGAAGAATGCGGTTTTACAGATGCTAGAAACGTGGCTTTCAAATGAAAGATTGGTATCAAAGAGCACACCCAGGTTCCCAACTGACGACGAAGACTTGACAGAACATCCATCAAGTGTTAGACAGTATTCTAGGTTATTATGTGCAGAGGTTTTTGGTCCAATAATTAGAATCTCTGTTTTTTCAGAATTAAGTAGTTGGAAATTTATAGTCATCCAATTTTTTTATATCAGCTATGCATTTCATTAATTTTATGAATTGGTATGATTCGTCAGGGTGCGAAGAAATGTAGAGCGGAGTATCATCAGCGTAACAGTGAAAACTAATGCCATGCTTCCTAATGATATCTCCCAAGGGCAGCATGTACAAAGTGAACCGCAATGGTCCTAGTACTGAGCCATGCAGTACTCCATACTGAACTTGTGATCGATATGACATCTTTGTTTACTACTACACACTGATAACAGTCAGATAAGTATGATTTGAACCATGCCAATGCAATTCCACTAATACCAACATAATTTGAGTCTATTCAAAAGAATGTTGTGGTCGATAGTGTCAAATGCAGCACTAAGATCTAGTAACACTAATAGAGAAATACAGCCACGATCCGATGATAAAAGCAAATCATTTGTAACTCTAATGAGAGCCGTCTCAGTACTATGGTACGGTCGAAATCCTGACGGGAAATCCTCACAGATACCATTTCTTTCTAAAAAGGAGCATAGTTGTGAGGATACTTCCTTTTCTAGTATCTTTGACAGAAAAGGTAGATTCGAGATTGGCCTATAATTGACTAATTCTGTAGGATCAAGTTGCGTTTTTTTTAACAAGAGGTTTAATAATCTGTGACCTCTGGAAGCATCTCTTTCAGTAGCTTAGTCTGTATAGGGTCTAACATACATGTTGTTGATTTAGATGATTTAACGAGTTTAGACAATTCTTCCTCTTCTATAGCAATGAATAAATGGAGTTTTTCCTCAGGGACACTACAATGCACTGTTTGATGTGATACTGTAGTAGATGGTTGCATAGTTATAATTTTCTCTCTAATATTATCAATCTTGTAAGTAAAGAAGTTCATAAAGTCATTACTGCTGTGCTGTTTGAAAACGTCTGAGGTTGAAACTTTATTTCTTGTTAATTTAGCCACTGTATCAATACCTAGGGTTGTGCGTTAGCATTTCGCTAGCTTGTTAACTTGTCATCAGTCTCTCGCGCGCTCCTTTTTCTACGCGTTCATCAAACAGCTGTGGTAAGTCGGATCAGTCTACAAACACGGTGAGTCATGTCATCCTCTCCTTCTATTGTTACTTGCTCTGCCTGTCACATGCTTAGCATAGTTCTCTCTGTCAGCGACGAGGGATTTACATGTCATAAATGTAGGGAAATAGTCAGGCTGACAGAGAAAATCTCAAAATTAGAGACGCTCATCAAAACTTTAATCGAGGATAGTAAGAATGTAAGGGCTTTAGATACTGTTTTGGATGCGAGTAGATTAGTGAACTCTGTACATTGTTCGGTTCCGGTTGTAGAGCCCGCACAGCAGGGCAGTTGGGTGACCATGAGACGTCCTAGTCGTGGGGAAAAAAAACACCACTCTTCCGTTCCGATTAGAACATCAAACAGGTTCTCCCCACTCAGTGACGCACCCACTGAGAATCCTGTTGAAAGTGCCCTAGTTATTGGCGATTCTGTTATACGGAACTCAAAAATAGAGACACCAGCCACCATAGTCACATGTCTGCCGGGAGCCAGAGCGCCTGACATCAAAGCAAATTTAAAAGTGCTGGCTAATGCTAATCGTAAATACTCTAAGATTATTATTCACGTCGGCACTAATGATGTTCGACTTCACCAGTCGGAGATCACCAAAATTAACATTATAGAGGTGTGTGAACTCGCAAGTACAATGTCAGACACTGTAATTTGCTCTGGCCCTCTTCCTGTTTGTCGGAGTGATGAGATACTTAGCAGACTATCATCACTCAATGGCTGGCTGTCTAAGTGGTGTCCACAGAATAATATAGGGTTCATAGACAATTGGAAAAGTTTTTGGGGCAGACCTGACCTGTTGAAAAGAGATGGTATTCATCCATCCTGGGATGGTGCTGCTCTTCTCTCTAGTAATATGGCACATAGTCTTAGAGCTGAAACATGACAAACTGGGGCCCAGGTCAGGAAGCAGACAGACTGGCTAAACCGACCGTCTGCTAGCTGTCTCGTCACAGAAGTCAGATAAATCCATACACATAGAAACTCTTTCACCTAGATATCATCACATAGAGACTGTGTCAGTACCCCAAATGAGTAAATACAAAAAATTCCCAAACCCATTTAAGGGTAAAAATTTAATTGATGTTCAACAAATAAAAAACAGGTATAATACTGATGAACAAATTATAAAGCTTGGGTTGCTGAATATTAGATCCCTTTCTTCAAAAGCACTTACTGTAAATGATATTATCACAGACAATAATCTAGATGTGCTGTGTTTGACAGAAACCTGGCTAAAACCAGACGATTACATTACTTTAAATGAGTCTAGCCCTCAAGGTTACTATTATCAACACGAACCGCGTCGGAAAGGCAAAGGGGGAGGTGTTGCTGTAATTTATAGTAATATCTTCAGTATTACTCAAAAGTCTTTCAAATATAATTTCTTTGAAGTGATGGTGCTTTATGTAACATTATGTGATGTAAGTGACAAATCCCATTTGAAATTCGTGCTGGCTACTGTATACAGGACACCATACAGACCCACTCATTGTCGTAATCATACTTTAGATATAATATTGTCACATGGAATCGATATTGATGCCATTGAAATTCTGCAGCAGAGCGATGACATCTCAGATCGTTATCTAGTCTCGTGTATACTACATTTAGCCAAGGCTGCTAAACTGCCTTCCTGCCACAAATATGGTAGAACTACCACTTCTACCACTAAAGATTGCTTTATAAATAATCTTCCGGATCGGATTCATCGCCTTAGCATACCAGACAGCTTAGAAGAACCCAATGTTGCAACAGAAACTATTGACTCTCTCTTTTCCAGCACATTAGACGCAGTAGCTCCTTTGCGCTTAAAAAAAGATTAAGGAAATTAGTCCAGTGCCGTGGTACAACGAGCACACTCGGGCCCTTAAGAGAGCAGCCAGAAAAATGGAGCACAGCTGGAAGAAAACAAAACTAGAGGTTTTTCGCATTTCGTGGAGAGAGAGAATGATTGAGTACAGAAAGGCCTTAAAAGCTGCTAGATCTGCTTATTTTTCAAATCTTTTAGAAGAAAATAAACACAACCCTAGGTATTTATTTGATACAGTGGCTAAATTGAGAAATAAAGCTTCAACTTCTGATGTTTCCAAACAGCACAGCAGTAATGACTTTATGAACTTCTTTACTTGCAAGATTGATAATATTAGAGAGAAAATTATAACCATGCAACCGTCTACTACAGTATCAGACAGTGCATTGTAGTATCCTTGAGGAAAAACTCAGTTCATTCGCTGCTATAGGAGAGGAAGAATTGTCTCAACTTGTTAAATCCTCAAAATCAACATGTAGGTTAGACCCTATACCAACTAAGCTATTGAAAGAGATGCTTCCAGAGGTCATAGATCCTCTTCTTAATATTGTTAATTCATCCTTATCACTAGGATACGTACTGAAAACTTTTAAGCTGGCTATTATTAAACCTCTTATTAAAAAACCACAACTTGATCCTAGAGAATTAGTCAATTACAGGCCGATCTCGAATCTACCTTTTCTGTCAAAAATACCAGAAAAGGTAGTATCACAACTATGTTCCTTTTTAGAAAGAAATGGTTTCTGTGAGGATTTCCAGTCAGGATTTAGACCGTACCATAGTACTGAGACTGCTCTCATTAGAGTTACAACTGATCTGCTCTTATCAGATCGGGGTTGTATCTCTCTATTAGTGTTACTGGATCTTAGTGCTGCATTTGACACTATCGATCACAACATTCTTTTAAATAGACTCGAAAATTATGTTGGCATTAGTGGAATTGCATTGGCATAGTTCAAATCATACTTATCTGACCGTTATCAGTTTGTAGTAGTAAACGAAGAGATGTCATATCGATCACAAGTTCAATATGGAGTACCGCAAGGCTCAGTACTTGGACCGTTGCTTTTCACTCTGTACATGCTAATCTTGGGAGATATCATTAGGAAGCATGGCGTTAGTTTTCACTGTTACACTGATGATACTCAGCTCTATATTTCTTCGGCCCTGGCGAAACTTACCAATTCACAAAATTAACGGAATGCATAGCTGATATCAAAAAAATTGGATGACTAGTAATTTCCTACTACTAAATTCAGAAAAAACAGAGATTCTAATTATTGGACCAAAAACTTCTGCACATAATAACCTAGAATACTGTCTAACACTTGATGGCTGCTCTGTTAAGTCTTTGTCGTCGGTTAGGAACCTGGGTGTGCTCTTTGATACCAATCTTTCATTTGAAAGCTACATTTCTAGCATCTGTAAAACCGCATTGCAGAACAGTTAGTTCATGCGTTCATGACCTCAAGGCTAGATTACTGTAAAGCTGTACTGGGTGGTTGCCCTGCTCGCTTGATAAACTACAGCTTGTACAAAATGCAGCAGCTAGAGTTCTTAGTAGAACCAGGAAGTATGACCATATTAGCCTGATTCTGTCAACACTGCATTGGCTCCCTGTTAAACATTGTATAGGTTTTAAAATCTTGCTAATTACTTACAAAGCACTAAATGGTTTAGCTCCCCAGTACCTGAGCGAGCTCTTAATGCATTAAAGTCCTTCACGTCTATTGCGATCTCAGAATTCAGGCCAGTTGATAATACCTAGAATATCAAAATCAACCGCAGGCGGTAGATCCTTCTCCTGTTTGGCACCTAAACTCTGGAACAATTTTCCTAGCATTGTTCGGGAAACAGACACGCTCTGTCAGTTTAAATCTAGTCTAAAAACGCTTCTCTTTAACCTGGCATACACATAACACATTATCAATTTATGTTTTCAAATCCGTTAAAGGATTGTTAGTCTGCATAAAATAGGTCAGCCGGAACCGGGAACACTTCCTATAACACCAGATGTATTCATTATATCAGAAGAAGAATGGCATCTACGCTAATATTAGTCTCTCTGTTTATCCCGAGGTTTACCGTAGTCAGCCGGATCCGGGCCATATCCAGGTGAGATCAAGGACCTGCGCGTCAGCAGAGATTGTGTCTAGATCATCCCCTGTGAAAGCCTCATCGACACGACAGCCAGTGGCACAGATCCTCAACAAACCGTCCCATACCGGTGTGATGAATACGATCCTCAACTAGATGGAACTGGAATAAATACTTTGACTGTTGCAATCCCAACTGGACTTATGAAAGCTGCCTGAATCATAATCATGCACTGTTCGCTGTTGGCCAGAGGAGAACTGGCCCCCTGACTGAGCCTGGTTTCTCCCAAGATTTTTTTCTCCATTTTAACACCTGTTTGCCACCTGATGTCATCTGTTGGAGTTTGGGTTTCTTGTCGCTGTCGCTTTTGGCTTGCTTAGTTGGGGACACTTGACATTTGATATTCAGCAATGTTTTGGTCTGCCTGCATCGACACCCTTGTATGCGAACTGAACTGAGCTGGATGTTGACATCGCTGTTTACTCCAGTGCTGATATATAGATAAATTAACTAAATTAATAACTATTGATTCTTACAACGGAATGAATCAATGAATCAACGAATCAAAAAAGAGAGAGTCAGTAGTTTCTGTTGCAACATCGAGTTCTAAGCTATCTGGTATGCTGAGGAGATGAAACTGATCAGAAACTGATTATTTATAAAGCAGTATTTAGTGGTAGAAGTGATGGTTCTACCATATTTGTAACCGGGAGTCGGCTTTGCAGCCTTGGCTAAATGAAGAATACATGAGACTAGATAATGATCTGCAATGTCATCGCTCTGCTGCAGAAACAGCATCAATATTGATTCCATGTGACAATATTAGATCTAAAGTATGATTAAGACAATGCGTGGGTCCTGACACGTGTTGTCTAACTCAAATAGAGTTTAAAATGTCTGTAAATGCCAATCCCAGTGCGTCTTTTTTATTATCTACATGGATATTAAAATCACCAACAATAAGGACTTTATCCACAGCCAGTACTAACTCTGATTAGCAATTTCTTTGATAAAGTCTGTACGGTGGCCTGTATACAGTAGCCAGCACAAATGTACACTACGTACACTAGATAACGTTACATAAGGCATCATTACATTAGACCCTTTGAGTAATACTGAAGATATTGCTATAAATTACAGCAACACCTCCCCCTTTGCCTTTCAGATGTAAAGGTTTAACAGTAACCTTGAGGGGTGGACTCATTTAAAGTAATGTAATCGTCTGGTTTTAACCAGGTTTCTGTCAAACATAGCACATCTAGGTTATGATCTGTAATCATATCATTTACAAAGAGTGATTTTGTAGAAAGGGATCTAATATTAAGCAAACCGAGCTTTATCATTTGTGTATCTGTATTATAACTGTTTTTTTATTTGTTGAACATCAGTTAAATTTTTACCCTTAAATGTGTTTGAGAGTTTTTTGTATTTACTAAATCGTGGAACAGACACAGTCTCTATGTGATGATATCTAGGTGAAAGAGTCTCTATGTGTTGGGATTTATCTGACTTCTGTGACATGAAACCGCTAGCAGATGGTCGGTTTAGCCAGTCTGTCTGCTTCCTGACCTGGGCCCCAGTTAGTCAAGCTTCATCTCTAAGACTATGTGCCATATTACTAGAGAGAAGAGCAGCACCACCCCAGGAGGGATAAATACAATCTCTTTTTAACAGGTCAGGTCTGCCCCAAAAACTTTTCCAAATGTCTATGAACCCTATATTATTCTGCCTTTATTCTAAATCCCTCTCTAAACACAGTCTTTAGTGCTACATCATTCCATCCACTTTGAGCGGCTAGCGTTCTGAATTCTGTAGCATAGTCAGCTGCTGAGCGAGAACCCTGGCGTAAATAGAGCAGTTGAACAGAAATATCCTTACCTCCTTCAGGATATTCAAATGTAGTTGTGAGACGAAGTAATCAAATGAGGTTTGGAGCTGCCTGTTTCTCTCCCAAACCACTGATGCCCAGTCTAACACTCTCCCTGTTAACAGCGTCATCATGAATGCACATTTCTTTGAGTCCTGGCTGAATGAATCTTACCGGGGTAGATTGATGAGATGGAAGAGAGCAGATATACTGGGTTAAACTCTCGTTAGCAGCACTCAGATGACTCAGTTGTTCCCAGTAGCCCTTCAGGATTTCACTCTGGTAAGCATAAGCTGCCTGGAGCTGAGAAACTTCTGCTGGATCCATTGTTGGCAAAGTATTCTGTGAGGGACTCGACATGGAGGCAAGATAGAATCCTGGAAATAGAAATGCTTGAAATTTAATAAATATCGGTGAACAAATCCGATACAAAAGGCAGAGACATAGTCGATAAGGCAGGTAGGATAAACAGTGACAAGTAATCAGTCCAATTAGGCAACCAAAGCAAAAAACGATAATCCAAAAGGCAAAAATCCAATAAACCAAGTCAATAACATGAAGGCAACGAAACAGGCAATGAGAAACGCTTCGTAATGCAGTGATAAACTGGCAATACTTTGCAAAGCAGCAGTCGAATTGCAGGTCTGTTTATACAGGAGTGAGGCAGGAAGTAACCAACAAGCAACAGTCCATGTTAGTATTCGGGAGAGGGCTCCCTCCGGTGGCTGGATGAATGAGTACCAGCCTCATTCATTACACTAGTCTTAGTTTTCATTGTCACTTGGGCTGTTTACAAGACACCATTTTCAACAAAACATGGAAAACTTTTTATGCATTTTGGTCGTTCATTTACAAGTCAACGGCGGTTTGGGGGGCTGAAAAATCAAACTTTTGAAAATGGGTTTCAAAGTGCATATCTGTGAAAACGGTGACGGCATGCACATGCGTATTACGTGTTTAGTCTACAGGCATGTGCGTTTGGCATGAGTGCTCTGTAAAAGAATGCGTATGTGCGCAGTGACATCGGCAACTACTGGCCTGGCAGCATAATACACTTTTTTTTTTTTTTTATTTTTATTTTTTTTTTTTTAGTCATTTTCGCAGATCCGTGTGAATGGGGTTCGTTTTGACAGCGTTGTCATTTATACAAAGAAAAAACTTTTCAGTTTGAGGAAACTACTGAGGAAACTATAAGGGCTTAAATACACAGGGAGAATTAATTAACCAGAACAGAAACAGGTGCAGGATTAATTAGAAACTAATAATATATATAAATTATTCATAATAATGTTGAGAAAACACTTCTTAAAAGTCTAATGATTTCTGTAAATCCAGTGATAAAATTCTATGGGTCTTTCAGTGATAGGCTCATGACTAGTGTCTGGTCAGTGTGTGCAATTCCACAAACCTGGAAGACGTTCTGAAAGTTTTTAAGCAGTGTAGGAAAATTTAAAATATAACAAGAAGTAGAATCAATGAATTATGAATAATTTACTGCCATTGTGAGAATAACATGTAATCATGTAATCAATAGAAAAGTAACTGTAGTCTGATTACAAGTATTTTAAAATGTAATATAATCTAATTATAAGTACTTAATTTGTTTTTTGTCTCTTTTCTTTATAAACTACATTCTTATTAAAGTACTTTTACAATAACAGTTGTCTTATTTAATGAGCTATTATCTTATTAAATACTTATAAAAACCCATTTGTCTCGTTTTCCTCAGTAAACAGTTATCATATACAAATTATCATACCTTATTCCTTTGTTACTCATTGAACCTCCCCTTTAAATAACGCAATGCTATGCCCACCTGGTATTAAGATGCGTTTTGGTTGATCGGATCACAAGTGGATGACGCTAAATACAGGTGTAAACGGGGTTTAAAACGTTTTGAGCTTGTCTGCTTTCGACCACTTCCAGAGGTAGACAAAAACGCATTCGACCAGATTTCTTTCATAGTGTAGATGCTCATGCCACAAAAGACCGCCTACTCTAAGCCTACTAATCAGGACAGAAGTGGTTGAAAGTGGACAAAAGAGATGTATACTCGTCTATACTTGTGGTCCGATTGACCAAAACGCATCTTAATACCAGGTAATCGCTGTTAGAAATAAATGAATCGATCCAGCATTTCGACGTCATCTGTAAAGATGCGTTAAATTCGTCAAAGCGGTTTAACCCTCGTGTACTGTTGTGGGTCAGTTTGACCCGTTTTGATTTTTGAGTTGTCGGAAACATCAGTTAACCTATGTTTTTATTTTATTTTTTTATTTTATTTTTTTTTTCTTGAAATTTTGTGACTTTTTCTCATTTAGGGTCATGAACATGCATGCAAAGTTTCAACACGCTGATGTGTTTTGACATATACACACTAAATTTTGGTTACTTTGGTGATGTTCGCGGGTCAATTTGACCTGCATATTTTAATGTTCTAAGGCAACTGTACAGACCCAAAATAATAGGTCTTGGTTATATTTTGTTATTTTAGTTTTTTACTACCCTATGAAGCTAAAAAAGGAACTTTTCCTCACTCATTTCAATACAAAAAATATTTTGTCAGCCACATATGGTAAAAATGAGCTATCATTTCTTTTTTCAATCTGTCTGAAATACTGTCTAACCTACATTGTTTTTCCTGAAATTTTGTGACTTTTTCTCATTTAGGGTCATGAACATGCATGCAAAGTTTCAACACGCTGATGTGTTGTGAAATGTGCATACAGAAATTTTATACGTTCGTACTGTTCGTGGGTCAATTAGACAGACATTCAAAAGCAACTGTACAGACTGTTGATATCAGCCACACCCTGCTTCATTAGGGAATGCAACTTTTCTATGCTACTTGTACCTCTTCTGCTTATAAAGAATAACAATAATGACAACACAACTGAGATTTAAGAAGAAAAAAAAACATTTATTGAACATTTATTGATTTATAAGAGTAATAATAATGACAACACAACTGTGATTTGAAGATAAAGAAAAAAACAGATGTTTGACTTACAGAGAAAAACAAGTGATAACTGTTTATATAAAAAAACTGTAAAAAGAGATATATTGGAGGAAGAGACATGTTTGATAACTTGTTTGTGTGTAAACAGTGAAAAAATGTATGATAATTTGTATATGATAACTGTTTACTGAGGAAAACGAGACAAATGGGTTTTTATAAGTGTTTAATAAGATAATAGCTCATTAAATAAGACAACTGTTATTGTAAAAGTACTTTAATAAGAATGTAGTTTATAAAGAAAAGAGACAAAACACTATTGTTGTAAAGCTTTATTTGTTACATGTCTTGTGTTTCTGTGACCTAGTTTTCCCCAGTCTGTTTGATTAGTTCATTTGATTCACCTGTCTAGTTAATCATCCCATCACCTCGTTAAGTTCCCTTTGTTTGTCACATGTATTTAAACCCAGTGTTCTCCTTCACTCCTGGTCCATTCTCTTTTACGTTAACATGGTTGTTATGCTGTCTCTATCCTGTTGGAATCTCCTGTGTTTGATTAAAGACCTACTCGTATACTCATCTTCATCTTTGTCGTGTGTTTACATACAGCAACTGTAACAGAAGAACGGACCCAAACAGTGATTTTTTTTTTTTTTTTGCAGCGTTTTTTCCTTAGTTTTTTGTTTCTTTTTTCCCCTCATGGATCTACCCGCTGTCAAGCTTCTCTCCCTGGAGCAGGGAGACCGCTCGCTGGAACAACATACCAGTGACTTTGTCCAGCTTGCGTGCCTGACTCACTTCCTGGACCGCTCGCTCTGTGTATTTTATCACACCGGCCTGAGTGAGCTGTCCAAGGCACGCATTACAGCGGGCGGTCCAACGGTGGACTTCGCCGCATACGTGGAGTGGGTGCTGGTGAACAACAACTCTCCGTTCACCATCGGCCCTGCTGAGGATGACACCAGCGCCACTCCACATCCAGAGACCAGCCACCCGCCACCGGCTACGTGCACGATGGAGAGACGAGAGCCCACCGCAGACTGGAGTTCAACCTGCCGGGACGAACAAGACCGAACCTGAGGAGAGGACGGAAGGAGTCGTCGCCCCGGGATGTGAACCGCAAGGTGTGTCTGACCAGGTGCGTGAGCCCGCTACATCGTGTGCTGCCGAGGGAGTGTTAGTGGAGTGCGAGGGCTGGGAGGAAGGCCCCGCCCACAACCTCACTGCGGTGGATGGGATCACTATGGCCACTGGAACTTTTTTGGAATTATTGGATGTGTTTGAGGAGGTTAATTCCCTGTGTCTCCTTTCCCCGCTGGTTCCGTCCAGCCCTGAACTGTCCGTCCCCCTGCTGGTTCCGTCCAGCCCTGAACTGTCCGTCCCCCTGCTGGTTCCGTCCAGCTCTGAACTGTCCGTCTCCCCGCTGCTTCCGTCCAGCCCTGTGTCTCCTGTGTTCCCTCCCAGCCTCCCTCTCCCGCCTCCTCAAACTGCCTGCTCATCATTCCTGCCTCCTCTGGTACCCTTCAGCCCCTCTTCAGCTCCATCACTCAAGTGTATGGACCCGATTCGAAGCTTCAGGCCACCAGCTCCACCTAGGCCAGAGGATCTCCTGGCTCCGCCTCCAGCCTCCGAACCCAACACTCCACCGCGGCCTGTCGACGCGTCGCCTCCGCCGTGGCTCCTCCCTCCCTCGGCTCCACCGGAAACCCTCAGCCTCAAGACTCCACCGGGCTCCCTCGTCCCACAGGCTCCGACTTGGTCAGACGTCGTCCAGCCTGCACCTTCGGTTTCACCTGGCTCCCCCTTCCCCCCGTCTCCTCTTTCGTCCTCAGTCACACCGCCTCCGTCTCAGTCTTCAGGTTCCCAGACTCCACCTCGGATGCTCGTCGTCCCGGCTCCATCTCGGTCTCCAGATCCAGCAGTGTTGGTTGGGCTCTTCGGCATGCCAGCTCCACCTGGATCTCCATCGTCGGTGGCGTCTCCATCGGCCGTCCCCAGGGTGGCGCCTCTCAACTCTCCACTATGGCATCTCCCATCCTCGACTCCACTCTGGGGCCTCATTATGGTTGGTCTCTGGACCAACATCTGGCTCCTCCTGCTCCAGGCTTCCCCTTGGCTCCTCCCACCCTCCACTCCCCCTTGGACTGTTTTCGTTGTTTTCTGTGGAGGGGGGGTGCGATATGTTACATGTCTTGTGTTTCTGTAACCTAGTTTTCCCCAGTTTGATTAGTTCATTTGATTCACCTGTCTAGTTAATCATCCCATCACCTCGTTAAGTTCCCTTTGTTTGTCACATGTATTTAAACCCAGTGTTCTTCTTCACTCCTGGTCCGTTCTCTTTTACGTTAACATGGATGTTATGCTGTCTTTACCCTGTTGGAATCTCCTGTGTTTGATTAAAGACCTACTCGTATACTCATCTTCATCTTTGTCGTGCGTTTACATACAGCAACTGTAACATTATTAAGAATGTTTATAAAGGAAGACACTACAACTGTTGTTTTAAGATTTTAATAAAGCATGCTAGTAGAATAGTACAGACATAACATGTATTAGTAAGAAAGGCAATCATTACTGTTGAAGGATGTCTTGATCAGAAGCGCAGGACACAGCAGAGGAGAAGAGTCCGAGAACAAAGAGACAAGCCTTTATATATAGACTCAGATGAGGGGAATTCCAAAGAAGATGACTTCAAGAGGTCAGATAGTCTATAAAAGGCTGGAACGAGAAAAGAACAGGAGGGGTTGCTTCGCACCTGTGGCTGCTTCTCCGACACCAGAACCAACGCTGCTGATGCCTCCATCGCTGATATTGCCTTGACGGAAGAACTTTTTAATACTTATACTTTATTTAATTACTTGTATAGAATGTTTGTAGATCATATGTAATGTTAGAAATACTAATGTAATAAATAAATGAACTTATAACTTTATAATTAAACTCGGCCTCATGTGGCATTAAAGTCGTTGAGCCTGAACAGACCACGGAGAAGTCTTCTGTCTGATTGTAAGTATTTTAAAATACTTATAAATTAGATCAGTTTGACTTACTTACCTAACCTGAAAATAATAAAAATAAGGTAAAGGTGCTTAGAGACGCACCATAAAACAAGACCCAAAATATGTACATGTATGTCAGAACTCCTCAACTCTAGTCCTGAAGTGCCAGTGCCTTAGTGAATTGAACAACTTTTTATTTTCAAAGTTTGTGAAAATATAAAGTTGTTTTACCTGTTAATTGTCTGTCCAACTTTTTGAGCATAGATATGAAAATTACTTTTCTAACTTAAATTGTTAAAAAATCTTGAATACTTCAGAGCACAGACTTAAGTTTGGTATCTTTTTAAAGGGAACACTTCACAGATTATTGTAGAAGTAAAAGTAAAGTTTAAAAAAATAGAAGTTTATGAAAATTTAAAATATATAAAATATGTATTTTCTATATTTTATAAAACATGTTCAACTCTAAAACTTCAAGAAAAACAAAGCTAAACATCTGAACAAGTTCTGTGCCAAATTTTAGGTTGATATCTCAAAAAAAGAACTTTCAGTAAGATTTTATGTGCGCAGTACCAACCTTTTTCACTAGATGACATCCAGACTCCACTGGTGACCATATAAGGAGTCTTTGATTTCCATATATGGTTTGAGTGATCTGAACTTGTATTGAATCCAATTTTCCAATTTGAATCCAACCCGGACCATACAGGGAGTCACCAGAAATCGAACAGTTCACAAGGGTTAATAAAGGATGTATTGATCTTGTGAATTAGCACGTTACTATAACAATATTTTTAAATTGGTATGGGATTTTTAAAGTTTTAAATGGGACTTCATACTCACTGAACCTTTAATAATGCATAGCAGCAAATGCACAACTTTTGGAGGTGCAAGTTAGAGAAAAAAGCTTTATAAAGGCAAAATATAACTTCAAAAGGCTGAAGTGAGTGTGCAGTTATATTTTGCATCTACAATATACACTGAGCCATTATCGCTATCTGCCCATTTCACGGCATGATTTCTCGGCTGCCACAAATACTGCCAACAAAAATTACACTCAAAAGCCATTTTCCATGAATCTAGTGCTTGGTTGTGAAAATTTGCTGACTTGATTATTGGCAATTTATTACAGTTAAAATTACAACCCAGCAAAAACTTTAAACAACCACAACTGAATAATAAAAGAATAAAAAGGGGGAAATCAGGCAACCCTGTACAAAATGCTTAAATGTTCCTTCTGGCAGGAAAACATAGCTGTTAATACCTTTGTATATAGTTCTGACCATATTTTTAAATTTTAATCCAAATCCAAATTTATCTAAGGCTGTATGTATATATTCATGCTTAAAAGAGTCAAATGCCTTATAGAAGTGTAGGAACAAAATAATGGCACCTTCTTCAATAAGATCTGAATAATCTATCATCCATCCAGTACAAGGCGTATGTTATTAGAGATATGCCTTCCCTTAGTGTGATACATGTGAATCCATATTTTATGTACTGTTCATCATACTTCCATCGTTTTGATGCACCCAGGCCTTTGGTTTTTGCAATTAATGCCCTCTGTGTGGAAGGCCCTGTTGATGTGGAGGGTTTGCCGTCAGTTTGGTGAAGACATACAGGTTCAGTCTGGAACTTTTCTTCTTTTTTGTCAGTCGGCTTAACCATTTTACCATCACTGGTATTCTTTTTTTTTCTTTTTTTTTTCAACCCCACAGGCTGCCCTAGAATGTTCATCAGTTCATCAGAATCAAGCATTCAACAGCTTCAATTAAACTTTTTTCAACCCACAATTTTTGAAATATTTCTATAAACAAACTAGCAATGTTGTGATAGGACCACAGAGACACAGTGTTACACTTTTTTTGTCTTTAGGAAAATTACTTATAAGTGGGTTTTATTTGACTTTTTATATAAGCTGTGATATACAAAATATTTTAACATCCAAAAAATTGCATACTTCACTTTTAACAAATGTAAATTTTCCTCTCATTGTATGTGTGCTCTGACCCAACGTTACCTTTTGCTGTTAACCCTAAAACATCCTGACTGATGACTAAACTATGTAGTTCTGCCTCAGTAACCTGCAGATATGGCAGTTTCAGTCTAACTGTCAAACAGTTGGGTCTGTATTTTTTTGTGTATGTGTTGTCTTTGTTTTAGACCCTTGGCTTCTTTTAGTGTGCATTGGAAAATTCGTTATATATTTGTGGTTTGGTCTGGCATTTCCTTGAATCAACAGGTCTCTTCAGATGTTGCATCAATGGTGTCACATAAATGAAGATCAGATGAGGGTTCTTGAGATGAGAGTGCAAGATGATATAGATATTAGTTCAGACCTTTACCACATTACTGAAATCAGTTTAGAGCGACTTCCCAGCACAAGTTTAAAAAAGAGAGATCTAGATTACAATTCTGTGTAACTAACCTTGATAAGCAGGTATCAAAGATATGCATGACAGTGGTTCCTTTGGTGATTCATTGACAGCTTCCTGTTAATCTAATGCTTATACTGGATTGCTACAATGCTAGTCGTTTGTGTGTGTTTGCTAGGGTGTTTTTGGATGGATGCTATGCTATAACAGATCAAGACTTTTGGAATATATACTTATATAATTTATTGATTCTTATTTTCACCCCCAGTGGGTAAAAGCTGTAGTTACTGCGTTGTTACGTTGCTATGGCATTGCTAGGTTCTTGCTATGGATTTCTGTGTAGTTACTGGTTGCTTACTGTCCCAAATCAAAAGGGCCTACATCAAAGTCTGTATGATATTTTAGTCCCTACATATTTGGTCCCAATCATATTCATCTTTCTCCTCGTTGCCCTCCGGAGTCTGTCCTGTTAAGTCCGGCACACCACGTGCTTTGAACAACAGCAGACTGTTTGTGAAATTTATCAAAAATGCTGGCGGTGGCCGGCAACTTTTTTTTTTTTTTTTAAAAATGCTGGTGGGGAAAGAGTTAAAGAAATGATGCAAAAGACTCAGGGCGATTCTGTGGCCAGATCAGCCCGTAATGCTGAGTGTCTTTACGTATTTCTCAGGAGTCAGGTATGCATCTTTTACTCTTTTTATTTCTGAGCATTTGATGTTTTGTATTGATTATCTTTGAACTGATTATGTTATTGGCATGATAAATTTACACGACTAATAATAAAGTTACATTTGAATTTATTTTGACTTACTCTGAAAAATACGATCAGGTTATTATCAGACTAAAATCCAGCTTAGGTGGAGAATTGGGGCACGCCAACTGAGGTTCTAGTGTTAACATTAGTCATGTGTACTTAAACTGTAGAGGCTAATTATGGAATTTCCATTTAGAACAACAAAGTGTTGTTAGACCAGTCTAAATAGGCTGACCCTCAACCTCTGATTATTGTAATATTATTCAACCTAAGTGTTAGGGGTAGGAATCGAAAATCGATTCCAATTTTGGATACTTGTTATAAAATTAATTTCAATACCTCTTATCGATTCATTTGTGTGCATTTTAATATGACTTTAAACCATTCATGCGCAAGAAGACTTGCGTGCTGTTTTCTGTGCTGCACACACATCCAAAACGACGTGCGCACAGAAAGCCACTTTTCATACTGTATAGTGCGTGATACTGAACTGAGTTCTCTTCTGCATCTTTTTGCACTTGAACGGACAAATACACACAAAAATGTGTCAAAATATCCTCGTAAACACAGTCGGTTATGTCTTAAGTGAACGTAAACAGTTGACTAAAACTTTCGTTTTATTCTATGTATGTTTGTTTGTCGTATTTTTTGTCATATATTCGTAGTTCGTATCTATTAAATACATTATATTCATGCTTTATTGTTTCTGTTGCTCATTCAGAAAATCAAGTCACTTCTACGTTCCAATTTTGCAAACTGCTTTACGCTTTAATGCTAGAATAGGAAATTATTCTTCATGGCCAGAGGAATAACTCCCTTTTATAATAGTCAATAAGGAAGCTGATAGTTTGCTGGACAAACTAGACCAGTCTTTCTAAATTAACTATTAAACTAGAACTAATCCTGAACCATATATGTAATTAATTATAATCCGTTGTAATTAATTCACAATATATGTGCATAATTCCCTTTTTGGTCGATTTATATTATAATTAATCATAACGCGTTATGATTTAATTATATATATATATATATATATATTTCACCCATAATTTGAGCTAATTAATTAAATACCTGTAATTCGTTACATTTATAAAGTGCAGTTTTATTTTACACTTGATTACAGTTTCCTGAATACCTGAAAATCTTAAAACACTTTATTTCAATCGTATCTTTGTTCAGTTGTGTTTGTGCAATTGCTAATTTGTTTATTTGTTCTTCTTTTTAAATTACTGAGTGTTTACTGTCTTTAATAATGCTTGAAATTTATATTATTTAGGCTAGTTGTTTTTGCTATGATATTTTTAAACCTTTTGTTCATGGTATTCAGCTACAATGAAATGTTTTGCAATAATACTTAGAATAAATGTGAATGATATCTAAGAATTTTTTTTTTTTTTTCTACCTTATTGGAATCAAAATTATATTATGGAAAAACATATTTCTATGGTGATTGTTGTGACCGCTTGTTATTAGATATAATCTTATTCTAATTAAAGGTAGGGTAGGCAATTTTGGAGAGGCTAGCAATAGCAAGCTAGCTTTGAAAGCATAAGATCCCACCCTCCTTTCAGAGCGCTCTCCAAAGCCACGCCTCTCTGAAGCCTCTCCAAAGAGATGGCCTTAAAAGGGGACTCAGTAGAATTTCAAATACACTGTTTGGAAGTTAGTTGGGCCGAGACCAACAACAAACATCTAACCAATCAGCATTAGGGGGCGTATGATGGTCGAGGAGACAGAACAAGCAAGAGGGAGATTTGAAAATAAGAAAAAAACTGCAGAAAGAGAGATGGGACACAATACAAAAGAACTCAAAAGAATATCACTGGAATGAAGGTTTATGACTGGGCAAGCGCTTTAGGGCTCGTGTTAATATTAGAAAAGCTTTCCAGCGCTGGAGAGAGCTAAGTGGGAAGGCCTGAAAACAGATGCGGAGGCTGCTTTGATTCCTTCTCATGTGAGTAACATGGTTTTGATTGTCTGGAGCTGCTGTGCTGTTTGCGACTAACAACGAACACTTTGTATTTACTCTTGTGTACTGTACGTTCTTTTTTTGTGCTTCCTTGTCGTTCATCAATCAACTGTGCTTTATTTTTCGTGAAGCATTTTGTTGCGCGTTAGCTGTGATAAACTGACATCCACTCACACTGCGTGTGTAACAGTGGCCAGATAGTGAGCGTTTTGCAGATAAACCACTGTACACTGACGACCGCTATAGAATATGTTGTGTAGCGTCATTGTCAGTGCACTCGTCTCGTATACCAGCAGCGATCGGGCTGGGGTTCGAGACTCGGAGCAGGGTGGTTAGGATTGGAGTGTGAGTTTTGGAGGCGGAGCAATGAAGAGAGGGGTGGGTTTGTTTGGGTTGATTTCAAATATCAACAATGTCCAATAGCGTAGTTCAAGATCTACTTACTGCACCTTTAAATTACATAATGTCTCAAAGCACAGAACATTACAATAATAATGAACATAAAAAACTTACAGAGCTCTAGTTGTACCAGCTGACTGCTGCAGATTCATTTCGCCATTGATACTGTTAACACAGAAACGTATAAACCCAAGTCTGAGGATGTGAACAGCTCCGGGTTGAATGTCATGGGTTACCATTTAGTAATTACTGTTACGACATGGTGTGAATGCAGCATAAGCTTGTTGTTTTGGTTCAGGAAGAACTGTAAAAGGTGGCTGCTGTTTGTTTACGGCGCCCGGTGACTGTGTGTCTACAACTCTGCATAGCCTTACAGAACGCACTGATGACGTGTGATGTGCGCGTGAACCAGCATACCTTGAGTAAGCAAGGTTTGGGTTAATCAACCGAGAGTTCAGGGTGTGTTTGACAGTAAGATATCCTTGCTTTCTGGAATACCCCCCAGGCATTCTAATGTGTTGTTGTGTTTTGTGTAGCACGTGGCTTGTGTTTATCATTGGCCGCATGCTTTCGTGCTCCATGTGTGCTGTTCTCCCCAAGCCTTGTCATCAAGACCTCCTGCTCAAGCCCTGCTGTGCCGGAGGTCTTGATGTTTTTCCCCTTTTTACTTTATTTTTCTTCTCAATAAAGTTTGCTAAAATGCATCTCTGCATTTGGGGCCTCACTTCCCTGCATCACACCTGACAAATAGTCACATCTAGAGGAGTTTACTTTTAGTAAAAAGCTATTAAACTAGTAGTAGTGAAAACTGAGATTATACTTCAAATTGTACTTTTATACACGGGAAAAAAAACAAAAAAAAAAACAAGTGTAAATGCGCTTCTGATCAGAAGAAAGAAAGTTACGAACTTTCTTCGTAACTTGAATACGGAAGGCGGTCTGGCAGAAGCTAGATATTTTACTTCATAACTTGTTAAATTTTGATTTTTTTTTTTTTTTTTACATAAACGCATCGCTTCGCTTCAGAAGGCTTATTAACCCCCCGGAGCCATGTGGAGTACACGTTTATGATGGATGGATGTCGATGGAAGCACTTTCTTCAGCTCATACTCGTGACCCCTGTTCACTGCCATTATAAAGCTCGGATGCGTCAGGATATTTGTTAAAATAAGATTGTGTTCATCAGAAAGAAGAAAGTCATATACACCTAGGATGGCTTGAGGGTGAGTAAAGCTTGGGGTAATTTTCATTTGAGTGAAACTAATCCTTTAATGAAGAGTTTCACACTGCTTTGCCAGAGGAATAATCTGAATACACTTTGTATTTTTTTCATGTTTTAAATGTCGTGTTTTATTGTTCCAGCATGTTTATTAATCTCCCATTTCTGTCAATATAGTCATTGCACGCTATAACCTTAAGGCCGGATGATGTGACTTGTTTAACAGGATCAACCCACTTATTTTTGTATGGTCAACTCAGGAAGTATTCCTTCATTTAAACAACTTAATTTGATCTAATACTGGAGATTGCATCGGAAGGTAAAGTGAGTGAAAGCAATGGGACAATGTTTGATATGTATCATTACTTGTAATCTGGTGTCATATAGCCTACCCTTGTTCTAATTAATGCCCTTTAATGTGATATGTGTTCTTTTATTTCTTTACAAAGTTTACAAAGTTGTTCAGATTCTGCTGTTTTCTATTACACAATATAAATGCTTGCACGTTCCTTTCAATCATAAAATGCGTCGGGATAATTTTTCATCATACATGATTAATGTATGGAAAACTTAAATTGTTAGATTAAGAACTTTATTTATGATTTGCGTTTGTACTTTTGTTGAATAAATCAGAAAAAAATCAATGCTTTGTGCACTACCATTCATAGAGGCTAAAGTGAAAGTGGTTTAAGCTACTACGAATCCATTTGAAGCTTATGCCTTTCACATCAGAAAGACATTTATTTTCCATAAAAACAAAGAAAATGTTCAAAAAGTGGAAGTGCCTAACGAGTGTTTAATAATGATAAAAGTATTTATAATTTTAATAAATATAATCCTTTAGACTCTATTACTGCATCCTGTTAATGTACAAGGTGCAAATAGTATGTATCTTCCAATTAATTACTATTTACACTTATTGCAAAGAATATGCTATTTCCACTTAGTGTACATAGCTGCTACTGTATTTTTCTTACCCCATTGACAGATAATTTGCAAAATAAAAAAGCAAATTATCTGTCAATGGCTTAAATCAAGAGTCAACCTACTTAGTTGAACTAACTCAATTCAACTGTTCTGAAACCGAAAACTCAAGAGTTTCTCATCTCAGAGTAAGTCAACTGAAAGTTTAAGTTTTAAGTCAGAGTTGGTTGAACCTCTTTATTGAAACAGGCCCCAGGAACAGTGTTGGGAAACAATGGGCTAGAAGTATGTGAATGTGAAGAGTACTTTTTTTTTGTACAAAATTTGTACAAAATTCAAATTCAACAAATCAGAGCAGGTAATTAAAAAAAAAAAAAAAAAAATCCACAATAAACCCAAAATGGCTGACTTCCTGTTGTAAATTGTCCAGCTTGAGAACAATATGTACTGAGTTTGGTTTTTGTAGGTAAAACTGACCCCACCACCTTAGAGCAGAAGGGGCGGTTTTAAACACAGCAGACAGTTTTCACACCAGACATATTGCTTTCTAGACTCAAATCTACACCTGATGTAATCCAGAGGAATTTCAGAACATAAACCGCAGTGAATCAGGTTGTTTGCTCTAGTGTTGAGGGTCTCATCTCATCTGTTTCTCACTATTCCAGCTTTCAGAAAAGTCCTCTGTGTAGACCACAAAACAAGTGTTCACAGAGAGATGGAGAGAAGTGAAAGCTGTGCAGATGTGGAAACAGATGAAAGAGATTTGACAACACTGTGGCTCTTCATGCATGTTTGTTCTCAGAATACTGCAAAATACTAAAAAAGGAAACAACAATAGGCAGATGCACTATTTCTGCAGCACACTAGATGAAGATGAAAAAAGTGAAAGACTAGATGAGGGAAAAAAGGAACCATAAAAGATGGTCAACACCCCCCCCCCCACACACACACACTGATTCTCGATGTCTTTAGTTCCTGATACTCACATGACGTGGGTATATCCGCTGTGTATACTACAGACAGGTCACACTGAAGCCTGCAGTTGTGTGCTGTGGTTCTATGAATAAAGAAGCATGATGACATCCAATAAGAACTGTAAAGCACCTTTAAAACAGCTGAGCAGCCTGGACAGCTACATAATCGACAGCTCTCAAAAGAAGAAAAGCATACTGTGGCGACGACGCTCTTTCAACAGTGCCAAAAGTTTGAATACTGAAGAAATCAAAGGCGGGACATTATCACGCAGTCAGGTGGGACAATTAAGATGGAATCTTAATATCTGTTTTTACGGAAACATGAATGCTGAGAGTTTATAATTATATAACTTAACAACTGTGGATCTAACATAATAAACTGTCCTAATCCATTTTGTAAAGATATCCTAAATGAATATTATTTGATTTTTTTTTTTTTTTTTTAAATTAATCAGTTAAAAAAAAATTATCAGTTCAAATGTAACATGCATTCCTGCAAAATAACAATTCCTGCAGGATTCTTGCAGTTTTACATAATTTTAGATTAATCTGAATAATCACATTAAATTAATCTGAGAATTGTTCTTTTGCAGCTGCGCAGAACACACTCAACATCTCTGGTGGATTATACTGATCCTCAGAGGTAAGACTGATTTACTGATTCACTGTGAATATCTGATGTCTCTCATGCAAATATTTGATGCACATTTCTCCTGTTTTGCACAGAACAGTGGTTATATTAGAGAAACAAGACAATGAAGCCTTTGGATTTGAAGTCCAGGTATGTTTTTATACTCATTAGCATGCTTCACACTGCATTAAATGCATTTTTTATGGCTCCGATGTTGTAAATGCTACTTCCTTTGATATTTTGTATCTAAATTCAGACAATATTTAGTGTGACCTAATTGTCCAGATGCATTTTTTAGAACAGGCATAAATGTTTTTAATGATATTTTCAGTAACGGTCCTTTGGGATGTGTCTCTCTGTGCAGACATATGGTCTAAAGGTGAAGAACAGCAGTATGGTGGAGATGTGTACATTTGTGTGCAGTGTGCAGGATGGCAGTGCAGCCGAAACTGCAGGTTTGACTGCTGGTGAGCAGGTTTTCCACTTCCTTTTCTCAGTGTTACTCACTCCACCCATCTGAACTGACCTTGTTTACATAGCATTTTCTCACCAGCCTAGACCACATCTACCTGTAACACAGCTGATGTGTTGCTCTCTTTGGTCTTTATGGACTGTTATTTCATGCTTTCTCAAGCATTAAGCATGTTTCCTGAGGTCCACTTATAATATTAATAAGATATGTACATCAAAAACTATCAGAATTTAGAAATGTTCTACCTTGTTTTCTCTCTGTATGGCCAGTGTTGTGATTGGGCAAGATCTTTGCATATGACATAAGTATTACACATATAGAACTGGTTTGTTTTTATGATTACAGATGATTAACTAATCATGAAAAGTGTTGATAACATCATTAAATTCACTACTCCCACTGCACAAAAGGCTGTAGCGCTGAGCATTGTAGCAATTTGAGTGCATTACATTTGAAACACTTAGCAAGCATCTCAATCTATTTTTAGTCGATTAGGTTTTATTGTTTTAGTATCTCCATATCACCGGTGGGCAAATCAAAAAAAGCAGTAAAGAAGTAGACGCTGATCTGTGTCTGCATCTTGTGCATAATAATTAAATCAAAGTAGGCTGCAAATGGACATAACAGTGCAAATGGATATACTTGTATAACAAGTAATACATAACAAATACAAATCAATAGTGCAGAAACAAAACCAAACAAACTAAAATAAAAATAACAGTGCAGAGTAAACTAAGAAAGTAAATTTAACTGTGCCACTAGTATCGCCAAAAAAAAAAAAAAAAAAAAAAAAAAAAAAATATATATATATATATATATATATATAAATAAATTACGACAGGTATACCCAAACACTTGTTCTGTCTGCCATCTCACAGACAAACAAACAAACAAACAAAAGGTTTTGCTAGTGTCACAAACAAACATCAATCTAATGAAAGACAGCTGTGACAGGAGCTGGTCTGGCTAAAACAGCAACAACAACAACAACAATAACAACAACAGCACTAAAACAATACTCATTTCACCTCTAAACAAGCAATTAAGAAGGTTAAATTAAAGATGGAAAATTGTGTGTGTGGTATGATTGCCAGCTCTGTGTCATGAGTGTTAGTCTAATTTTGAAATCTCTCTCTCTCTTTGATAGGTGACATCATATTGTCAGTAAATGGAGTCAGTATTGAGGGTTCTACCCACCAGCATATCATTGAGTTGATTCGAGAATCCACTAACATGCTAAAGTGAGTATAATATCAGAAACAAAATGTTTGTGCTACCATAAATAATGCAGCGTGTTGAGAAGATGTGTGCTACTGAGTGATCAGACTCATGTATGATAAAATGGATGGAAAACAAAAATCCTAGTTAGAACTGGGAACATTTACTGACATAGAACCTGGAAGCACTGCACTTTGCTTTCTACGTCAACAGCGTAGGAGACTAACAGGGAAGAGAAGAAATTGTTGAATAAAGTCGTTATTTTTGTAAATATCATATTATGCGACTGCGCATTACTTTACGGAAAGCTCAAAACCTTATAGCCATGTTCTGCCTTAGGGTAGTGGTGCAACCAAAATTAAGTACGGAGAGTTAATTTTGGGAGTTAAGTTAATTAAGAGTTAAGGCCTCTTCACACCAAAAACGATAACTATAAAGATAACTATAATGATAACTATTTAATGTAAACACCAACGGATGATATTGTTCTGTTTATTCTAAGTGCATGCTGCAGTTTTGTTGTCTGCAGCTTTAAATGCTTGAGCTTTGAAAGCAAGAAGGATTCTGATTGGCTCTCAAAGTATTTAACGTTTATCAGCTGAAAAAAAAAAAATCATTCTGAAAGTGATTCCAACTATATTGTTTCTCTGTGCAGTTATCCGTATAGTTGTGGTGTGGACTTTTTTGGATTCTTTTTTTATACAACAGTTAGTTCTGGATCTCGAATCTGATTGGCTGAGAGTCTTTTCCAGCCATGCCATGTTCTACTAATATCACGCAGAAACCGTTTCACAATTTGTATCACTCCGCTTGTTTCTGCCGGTGAACAGGCATATGCGCAAGAGAAACAAGTATTCAGCCATCTTTAGAATATTGTGTTTGAAGTTCCGGAATTAATCTATTACTTGTTCCAGAGCAAATCGATTTGGCTAAGGGCAAAGTTAAGTTTTATAACGTTATATTTTTATTTAACTTAAATCCTGTACTAACTAGAGCGCTGCTTTTGTATTTTTGACTTAATTGTTTGCTTGTGTTTATTTCCTATTGTACAAACTTCTTATACTTTTATAATGGTTAGTACTGTTCACATAAATATTATTGTACAATAAACAATATTTCATTTTAAATAAATAATATGAATAAAAATCCCCTACTGTTGACTCCAATTTAAGAACTTACAAACTGCTGGTGGATCCCTACCCTGATCCATATCTAGAGATCAGAATATCACAGGGATTTGGCAAGGACTCTTCTGATTGGGCCAATGTGTAACCACCTAGCAACCACCCAGAACTTTATATGACTAAGGACTTGTTAGCGGAACACCCTAGCAACCAACAATTAAAACAATATGTGTATATTACACAATCATAAAAAAGACCCTTTGGCCATCATGTATTAATTTGAACCACTGTCTTTCTCTTGTCTTCTGTATGTATGTGTGTGTGAAGGTTGGAGACAGTCAGCGGGAATGTTGTGAAGAGAATTGAATTAGAGAAAAAGATGCGCTACCTTAAGGTGTGTATTTATGCATGTTAATGTGTGTTTGTGTGTGTTTACCACATGTACCCTTAAAGAGCTGAAACCTCTCAGAAATATACGGTGCATAACTGAGAAATCTCAGGCAGCCTGAATTATATATAATGTGCCTGTTAAAAAAAACAGCATATGCTATGTTTTAAAGCATGGCAGCTGGTTTATGCTGGTCCTTAGTTGGTCATGAGCTGGTTTAAGCTGGTCCTTAGTTGGTCCTTAGCTGGGCATGAGCTGGTTTAAGGTGTTCAAGTGCTGGTCCTAAGCTGGTCTTCAGCAACTAGCTCCAGCTCAGGACCATCTTAAGACCAGCTCAGGACCAGCTTAAACCAGCTCATGACCAACTAAGGACCAGCATAAACCAGCTCAAACCAACTGCCATGCTTCAAAACATACCTAACCAGCATATGCTGTTTTTTTCAGCAGGGGTAGTGTATGCGTTACCATGAATGCTGAGGCATCTAAATGAATGCTGATCGACATACTGTACATACACATTTACCAGAATGACTCATTGATGTTGATCTTGTTTCTGTTTTTTCACTTGGCACAGCAAACTCTACGTGAGAAATGGGTGGAACTGCAATCTCTCACACTTCAGGAAAGGCGTCTTACTCGAGGTGAGAAAAAAAAAAACACTCACTTTAGTTTCATTTCTAAACTGTTCAAGGGGTATATATCTCCCTGAGAGAGTTCTAATTTAGCTTTAAATGAGGTTTATAGGAAGTTCTGAAGAGCATTTTCATTCAAGATAATTTTGTTCCTCTGGGCAAAGTCAAAGCTGCTGCTTACCACTGCTTATGTCAGGCAGATGAACATTTCTCCACCATCGAGTTCAATCCTTGAGCCCCCCAAAGCTCAGCATTTACTGAAAAGATTACATTGCATGTGAACTCATTATTTATCAGAAGTTTTTGTTTCTCATGATCTTAAATGGTTAGTTCACCCAAAAATGAAAATTCTGTGACATTCGTGACATTCGTTCATCTTTGGAACACAAATGAAGATCTTTTTAATGTTTACGCAACTACCACTTTGACACTTTAAAGATTTCATAAAGAGATTTTAAAATTAATCCATATGATTTGAGTGGTTTATTGCAAATTTTCTGAAAAGGCACAAACACTTTATATGATGAACAGATTTAATTTAGGCTTTTATTTACATATAAACATTCATCAACTCAGACATCAGTTACGGTAAACAGAAGCTCAAGCATGTTTGCTTGACGTGCGAGAGCCAATGAGGTTCATTCTCGTGTTTTACGCAGCACGTTTGAGTTTCCGCAAGAATGAGCGTCAAGCAAGTTTGGTTGAGCTTCTGTTTATGTTCGTTGATCAATGTTTGAATAAAAGCCTAAAATCTGTTCATTACATAAAGATAGTGTCTCTAATTTGGATTTGATTAGTTTAATGATCTCTTTATGAACTTTTTGAAGCGTCAAAGTTGTAGTTGCGTAGCTGTCAATGGAGGGACAGAAATCTCTCAGATTTGATTAAAAATATCTTCATTTTCATTTTTGGATGAACTTGCCCTTAAACTTTTTGATCTAAGATCTTAGGTTTACTTTATATGCAACATTTTAAATTAAAAGTTCAAGCAAATAATGTTTTTAAATTGTTATTTATACAATTGAGTTTGCACCCCAGCATAATATATATTTACATATATCCCACAAGACAAAATAATCATAAATTTCCATAAATATTGCAGAAATAAAGGTTTAAAATTTTATGTCCTCTTTGTTCTTATGGTGTAGTTTCCACAATGATAATTGGTGTATGCTTTCTTATGGTTGTGCATGAGTCCCTGTTTTATCTTGAGTAGTGAAGCTGTTAGCAAAAGCTGTTTTAACAAAGTTTTTAGGAAACCCTCATTGTGTCCATCTGTGTCCCTTGTCTGATACTCTGCTACTCAACAGGCTGATGTTTTTGCGGATGTTGAATGATTCAGGGCCATTAGGATTACAGGTATCTGTGTCTGTGTTTCAGGTAATCTGAATGAAAGTGCTCAGCATCTGTCTGTTGACTCTATGACGTCTCTTTCATCTCCAATGGGCCACTCTGGGCAGCGTTTTTCCAGTGACAGCAGTTGCCGCAGCATCATGACAGATGATAGTGAGGATGTTGCCTTCATGTCACCAGTATTTGATGACTCAAGTCCATTTAGCCCCACTGAGCCAAACGGCGGCTTCTTCCAGCTGGAGGGGAGCACGTTGCGACCCCTGACAAGAACACGCAGCATTAGCCTGACCAGCAGTAACAGTTCACTCTCCCCGAGCTGGGAAAATTCATCTTCATCTGTGTTTGGGACCCTGCCAAGGAGAGGCAGAAGAGGTAGCGTCCGCAAGCACCTTCTGAAGTTCATACCTGGACTGAATCACTCTGTAGAGGAAGAGGAGGGCAGCTGAAAACTCATTCATACCTCCACTGACTGTTGATCTGATGAATTTTTTGTAAGGACCTTGGGCAGTGGAAGGTTCATCCCATTTTGAACTCTTCTGTTCTCAAGATGTTCTAGAATTCATGATTTCCTGCTTTGTGAAAAGTGTTGATAAAAACAGGAGTCGAGTCTCACATGAGCATTACGGACTGCATGATGGCAATCTCTGTATATTTTTTTTGGTCAGTTTTTTGTCAAGTGACCAAAGCATTATGACTTCCCAAAGATTCAGCACTGAAATAAACAACTGGCATTAACCAAACCTTAGGAAAGTGTATGCTAAAAAGCAACTGCATTGAGAGAATATTTAGAATTGTACACCTTGCTTCCACTGCTCTCATTCAGTGGCGCAAGACATGCAAGCTTATGAATGTGTCCTATTTCCCACTTGATCAAGATCTCAATGTCTGTTGTAGCATGCAATTCAGGTGTGGTTGCTCAGTGGTTAGGGCAAGTAAGTTCTTAGTGTTAACTATCTTCCTTGCTGCTCTCCAAAATGTGTCAGACTGCAATTCTTAACAACGTAAGTTACATTTTTAGTATTTCTGCAAGGGCTGCAATAGTAGGTATATAGCACCTTCTTCTAACGTCAGTTTTCTTATTCAGGTTTTGGTGAAGCAAGAAGCTGAAAAGAAAGTATATGCAGTACTAGACTCACAGAATGCTATGAACCCTTTGATGTAAATGGGGATGTTGTGTTGCAAGGGTCCATCCATTCTCCAAACCGCTTTTCCTCTGTAGTTGTGGGGATGCTAGTGCCTAACCCAGTGTCTTGGGACACAGATGGTGAATCACCCTGGATGGATGGACAGTCCATCACAGTGGTCACACAAAGACACATGCAATTTAGTGTCTCCAATCCACCTATACTGCGTGCCCCTAGATTGCGGGGGAAACGGGCGCACCCGGAGAAAACCCATGGCAACACGGGGCAACTGCAGACATTTACTCTGCATTACTCTGATTTCTTCCCACTAGAGAAACATATAACCGAATGTTACAGGGACTGTGTGAGAATATGTTTGTGTAAAATATGTTTGTTTCCCAAGTCTCTGCTAAATGACAAATAACCATAACAATTAATTATGCACAAGTTTACTGTGATTTTTCCTAGTAGGACAACTTGTTGGTCTTGGAACAACATTCCAGTCAATGTAGGTTTAGGATTAAGGCTGAGGTTAAAGCTTCAACTGCATTCTTATCAATCTCATTTCTGTATTTATGGGTAGTTAAATTTTAAGGTAAAAATTGTTTAACAGTGTTGTTTCAGGACCAACAAAAGATGTTTTGCTTGTCAAAATCTGTCACCAAATGTAGAGGCAGTCAAATTGCACAGACAACTGAATAACGGACAACTAAAATTATTTTGCTCAAAATCTCATATTTATAACAGTTTACTTTAGAGAATATCTATGCAAATGTATAGAATATATAGCTCTTCATTTCTACTCTTTAAGTATTTTAATCCTGATCTCATATTCATTTAAATGAGAAATTTAAATCATTAAACATAGAAAGGACTGATCTGTAGTGAGTGTGTGATTTGAAAGTTAAGTGCTGATTGAAAAGGCTGCGATGACATTGGTGACAGAGCTCCAAACCACAGAGGTAAAGAAAAATTCATAACAGGATGTGGTCTGTTAGAGGTGCTACTTTACCAACTTTTTTCATGCTTTTTTGAGTGATCCCTGTAACAGGCAGTTTTACTTAAACTAATAATATTGAAAAGTTCATGAATGTAAAAAACAGTGCTTGCTGTTTCATTCTTTTCTTTGTGTGTGTGTGTGTGTGTGTGTGTGTGTGTGTGTGTGTGTGTGTGTGTGTGTGTGTGTGTGTGTGTGTGTGTGTGTGTGTGTTCTCCGGAAAAAAAACAAAAAAAAAGTCTTGCAGTTGCTGCTAGTCACCTGCATACAATACAGGAAGTATGTGCTTGACAAAAAGACTCTGCTCTTTGCATGGTTCTGTTCTCTGTTCTCTCTTTTGTTTCCTTTTACCATTTTGCTTAGATTTGAACAGTATGTTGTCTAGATTTAGTTTATTTTGCAGTAAGCAAGTGCTTATATTAAAATCAATTAACATATTTGCATGTTCACTGTTCTCTCATGTTATATAATATTTTGATGATAAACAGAAAATTCCAAGGCACTCAAGTGATTAAAGATAAGTCTTTAATAAATGGGGTTAAATCTTTATTATTATTATTAATATTATTTTAATCTTTAGACTTTTCTAAAGATTACCTAGAACCACTTGAATGCCTTTGAATTTTACCTCTCATGTTTCTAGTGAACACCAGTGGTCATACCAACATTTCTGCATTTTGAGTATATAATATTTTGATATATATATATATATATATACAATCGTTTTTTTATCATTATATAGTTTAAACTATAAAAATTAAGACAACTTTATTACTGTGAATTTACAAATTACAACTGTATTGTAAAAAATTGTAAATTTGATCATAATTATAATACATTTATTTTACACTACAAGTTACAATAATAATATTACGTCTTAAATTCTTTACTTTCAAATGTTCAAAGCCTCAAGCTATTAACATTTCAAATCCTTGAGCTTTTTTTAGCAGAAGGGTGGTAAAATTCTGTAAATGTCTGTCCACAAAAATGTTTTTGTGGAAATTATGGGAGTGTAAACCTAGCAATTCCCAAATGCATGTTAAACTCGCAGCACATGCAGAGATGGAGTTCGCTGTATGTGAAACCGAGCCGCTGAAAACAGATCAAGAGCTGCTTGTGTGTGCACTGAACACTTTACACCAGGGGTCTAAACATGTTTCTGGAGGGCCACTGTCCTGCAGAATTTAGCTTGCCTCAACACACAGGCTGCATCCGAAAGCTTAGAAATGCTGCCTTCGGTGGATGCATCAAGGCACATTCGAATCCAATGTTAGCTTCAGTTCTTGTCGTCTCCTGAGATACCTTCATCTGATCAATTTTTAAGGCAGCATAGATGTATTCTTCACTGCCTTTGTTATCCCACAATCCTGTGCTTTCCATTCTGTGACAGTTGAGCTTAAAAAATAAAGATGGCGTCTGAAAGTTGTGGTTGGTGGTCAGTTTGTTTTTGACCAACATTTTCCAATTTTGATGTTATTTCTAGAGAGAAATTTCTATTGTGGTCATTAAATATTCGCTTAGTTCGCACCAAAGCTTGCGCTACTTTGTTGATGATCATTAAACTGTTACGCTGCCTCAGAAGCCTGTCCAAAATCAGTTTCGTGAGGTACCTTCCTGCACAAACCCTGCCTAAGCTTTCAGGCGCATTGATTAGCTGGTTCAGGTGTGTTTAATTGGGGTTGGAGCTAAACTTTGCAGGACAGCGGCACTCTAGGAACAGGATTAGATACCCCTGCTTTACACAGTTATTGAACTGAACTGAATCAACACTGAACTGATTTCAACTAAATAATGAACTAAATAAAATTGTTTA
The DNA here is from genome assembly GCA_039654765.1 of Mylopharyngodon piceus. Taxonomy (NCBI): domain Eukaryota; kingdom Metazoa; phylum Chordata; class Actinopteri; order Cypriniformes; family Xenocyprididae; genus Mylopharyngodon; species Mylopharyngodon piceus. The sequence continues at coordinate 27,893,791 of CM077441.1, read as the reverse complement.
CTATTGTCTTTTTAGAGCTGCTTTACAGCAGAACTGAATTCTGTTTGTATCACTGAATCCTTATTTTCCTGTTATCACTGTAAAGCTGCTTTGAAACCATCTGTACTGTAAAGAGCTATTTAATTAAAGGTGACTTGACTTGAACACTGTGCCTTGCTGCACTACAGCATATCAGACTATAGGCATACAGTTATTTAATTAAATCAGTGATGTGAACAGTATAGGCACTGTTTACTTAGAACAAATATATACCCAGACAAGATGAAAAAAAAAAAAAAAAAAGTGGTGAACCATATTTTGGGGACGAATTTGTACCCAGAAGTAAGCTAAATCTGACAAAAACTTTCAAAGTTTTGGGGACGTCCTCATTTATAAAATGGCACAAAAATAAAGGAAAGGTTTTTTGAAAAAAGCAAAATTGAAAAAAAAAAAAAAAAATGCAGAAAGTTTTCTGTTAGGGTGTGGGTTAGGATTATGCTATAGTGTTTATAACTAGCTGCATATAAAACAATAAACGTTTATGGAATATTCCCATTTAGATAGCCAAGTAAAAAATATGTGTTTGTGTCTGTGTCTTTGACATCACCAGTATGTTAGCTTGGTTTCACCTGTTGCTAAACTAAAACTTTTTTTTCTCAATCGATTTGACACATTTTTCCAAATTCAGGTCACTGTTCTCAAAACAGTCAACACAGTGATCTAAACACTTTGTAATTGTCTTAAATATATTGCATGTTTTTATTTACTCATACAAATTAAAAATAACATGCATTATTCCCTCAAAACTGGGAAGGGACATGTTCGGTTCATTTAAATATGTCATAAGCATATGAAGGCACAGTATGTAAGTTTGCTGTTAGAGGTTGCTTTTTCAAAACAATAACAAAGGCGTAACTTGATGATGCCGTGAATGAGTGTGGAATCATGGGAGTCGTCGTCTTCACATCCACAGCCAATGGAAAGCAATCTGACGAGACTTCAGAAATCATGTTCATGGATGAGCTAATGTATTAAAGTTTTATTAATGTTACTGTGGTTAAGAAGCAGGGTGGGCCAAGAGCCTGGGACATTTTACGTTTTCAAAAACTTGCACTTTGAAACCCGATTTCAAAGGCTTGCATTTTCAGGCTGCCAAAAAAACATTGTCGTGTAAATGAACGGCCAAAATGCATAAAAAGTTTTCCATTTTTAGTTGAAAACAGTGTAGTGTAAATGCCCCCTCATTCACTTGGCCAAAAGTTTAAAAGACACTGCAGCTTCTACAGTCTATACCTGATGTGACTCTCATTAACTCCAAATAATTCTCAGCTGTTCTTGTAAGATTTTTCTGGCATCTTATTTGTTGCATGTGCTACACAAAGAGCCATAGAATACAGTGAAGACAGTCATCAACAAATGGAGAAAGTATGGTACAACAGTGAATTTATCAAAAACAGGGTGTCTGTTCAAAATTGACAAGATGCTGGTCAGGGAGGCTGTCAAGCGGTCTACAGCAACATTAAAAGAGTTGCAGCTCTTTCTGGCAAGTACTGGTACAACTATCTCCCATATTCTCCATTTGTCTGAAACATATACTGTAGCCTATCCAGTCTCTCAAAACCATGTGGAAAAATGAGTTATGGCCCAATGAGACCAAGATTGATCTTTTTGGCCAAAATTGGCAAAAAAATACACATCAGCAAAAAAACACCATTCCCACGGTGAAGCATGGTGGTGGCAGCATTATGCTTTTCTGCTTTTCTTCAGCTGGAACTGGGGCTTTAGTGAATAGCCAGAACCATGGCACAGAACCTTCTGGCATCTGCTAGAAATCTGAAAGAAAGATTCATGTTTTGGAATGGTACAGCCAGAGACAAAATGTGAATCCTATAGAAAATCTGTGGAGGGACCTGAAGAAGGCCTTACACAGGAGATGCTCTCACAATTCAGCAGATCTGGATTGTGTTTGCAAAGAAGAGTGGGAAACTATTCAATTCATTATGTGCCTAGCTGGAAGAAGCCTATCCAAACAGACTAAGTGCTGTAATGAAATCAAAGGGTGTTTGAACTGGTAAAGTACTTCAGCGTGTGCACACTAATGCAGTTAGTTATTCCAGGTTTTAATTTTTTTTCTTTTCTCTGAACTGTGTCACTTTGGTTTTTAGTGCCATTGTAATTTTTCCATTTAAGTTTTTACATAAAAAAAAAACAACAACAACAACAACAACAAAAAAAACAGCTGTTTTAACAGTGTGTAGACTTTTTATATCCAATATACACATCCCAAAGTCTTTTAAATCCATTCACTGATGTGTCTTATTGTTGACTAATGTTTTTTTATTATGTATATATATATATATATATATATATATATATATGTATATTATTGTCCGCTTTATTTCATGTATCTCTTTATCCAATTAACTGTCTGTATAAATGATTCCAGTTCGCATGGCTCCGTGGAAACGACTAATAATTCTGTATTATGCGGGCGAGACAAGTAATTTGGCGATGTCACTTTGCAAAGAAAGACTAAGCGCCTGCGCCATGGTCTGCGCACATACACATTCAAAAGCGCATCCCTATAGACAAAACACGTAAATGAACGGCAAGAACGCATTAAAAGTCTTCTGTTTTCAGTTAAAAATGTGTCATTTAAGCGGCCCCTAAGTTAATAATTAACAGTTTTTACAACGAAAGTGATTCAATCAAAAACTTACTTTAGCTCGATAATAACTTTTTCCTAGAGCTGCTGTAAAGCCAAAACAATCTCTGTCTATTAATTTTCCTATTATCACTGTGAAGCTGCTTTAAAACAATCTATATTGTAAAAAGCGCTATATAAATGAAGATGACTTGACTTGACTTGTATTATCTATTTTAATAGGCTTACTTAAAGTCCCATAGCCTAGATGTTTTGTAAATACTGTAAATGCTCAGCCTGGTCCCATTGTTAATACATAACTTTCAAAGACACAAAACGTAAATTTTTGTACGTTTGGATAGGTGCCGAAACGTACAATATGGATGTATTGCCAGCATTTAAACGTACATTATTACGTTTTTACAGCGAAAATACATAAAATATTTACGAATCTTTCATGTCATGTATAATTTCCCTTTTATCATTTTATAGATAAATGTAAGATCCCTAAACCCCATCCCGAACCTAAACATACCCATTTTAAAAGAATAAAACATAATGGACTGTAATGTGTAGGAAAATGACAATTTTAGTAACAATATCATTAAAACGATATTTTGAGCCGCTAATCCTACACCTACCCCTAAACCTACCCATAGCCATTTCTTAAAACTACATACTGTTATAAATAAAAGAATAACAGACAAACAAGCATAATCACAATAATTTATTTATTGCGAAAATGTCAAAAGTGGTACCAAAAGTAGTTCAAATGATGACGAGTTGCAGTTGCAGTCCTCTCTGGCGGTAAAGTTTTTTATTTATTTATTTATTTTTTTAATGGGTACAGAGCAGAATTTAAGAGAAATGCCGTCCAAATGTCCTGTTTGTCATGATGACGTCTAAAGTCCCCGCCAAAGGAAGTAGTCCCTTTTAGCAATTTGTTAGCAACCGCCGTTTTTAAGACACAATAAAAGTTTAAAAAATCACAATTGGGTTATAACTGATGTGTTTTATGTCATAGATCAAAACGTGAAAATATTTAGAGGCTTTGTTAACCACAGACCTTATTTCAGGCGATTTAGCAAAAACCCATTCAAAAAACCTATTGACTTCGGGGCTATGGAACCAGAAGTCCTAAAATGCTAACTCGCTTCCGGGTTTTGCCTACAAAAACACGTCATCCCTGAGGTACTCTATTCTGTAAAACAGATCAGATCACTTCCGATTTAGGTCTTTTGTATGTGCTTCAATGAAAAAATTAGCTGTTTTATTCAAGATAACTTAAAAGGAGCGAGCAAAGATGAGCATAACTGATGTCCCCCGCATATGCAGATTGATATTTAAAAGCTTTTTCCATTTTTCTTCTTCACACTAACGTTTAGATATTTAATAGAATAAAACATCTATAACAATGTGAACTAGGTAGTTTCGCTGATTACCTTAAAAGTCCACAGATATGCCGTCAGTTCAAACTGCTGTTAACACTTTCTCTGACAAGTGGATGCAATGAGACCAGCTTTCCGGTTTGGTAATGTGACATTCGACATATACCAAATTTCATTTCAGCTAGTGATTAATAAGCTTTATTAGTAAGTATAATTATAAACACGAACGAAGAGATGTAATAACGAATTGTATAAGAGAATGAATCATTTCGTTCACATCCTTTCATCTGTAAGCGATTCAGTGTTTTTAATGAATCATTTGAGTTAAAGATAATGACTCTATAATAACACAACAGATGCTCATTACTGACATACATGTATGTGATGATGATGATTAGCCATTCAGTCGTATCTGAATCTTGGCGATCCCATGGGCCATCTCACGCTTTCTGGTGTCACACTTGATGGTGTCGAGCTACCACATTTTTTGGTTGCTTCTTCTCTTTGTACCACTAACTTGGCAAAGCATCGTTGCATTTTCCAATGAAGCTGTTTGCATCACATGACCAAAGTAGATGAGCCGCAGTTTGGTAATTTTTCCCTCAAGTGACATCTCTGGTTTGATGTGCTCCAGGACCTCTGTTGGTAACCCTTGCTGTCCATAACCATGTCCATGTCCGTAACCCCTTAACTGTCACTCCCATTTTTGGGGAACAGACCCCAACTTAAATTGTTTTAAATCTTGAATACTTTTGAGCTCAGACTTAAGTTTGGTTTCGTTATAAAGGGGACACTTGGCAGATTCTTTTAGAAGTGAAAGAAAAAACATGAAAGTGAAATAAAAAAAATAGTTATTGAAGTTTTAGTTTAAAATTAAAAATCATTAGTTATTAATTTAGTTCATTTTTAGCTATACAGCAGCTCTGCAGAAAACAGTGATGTTAATATCCAGCTCAGTTCAGTTCTCATTCAATAGTGTCAATGCAGTCAGATCAAAAATACAATAATGCAGTCAGATCAATAATATTGTTGGATATTAAGTGTCCCCAACTAAGCAAGCCAGAGGTGACAGTGGCAAGGAACCCAAACTCCATCGCTGACAGAATAGAGAAAAAAACCTTGGGAGAACCCAAGCTCAGTCGGGGGGCCAGTTCTCCTCTGGCCAACAAACAAACAGTGTATGATTAAGATTCAGGCAGCACCACAAGTCAGAAGTCAGATTGGGATCGGAGCCAATCTCGGAGCATTTAAAATATTTACATCTGGTTGAAGATCAGATTCATCATGCCGGTATGGAGACAGGTTTTGCTGAGGATCTGCTGATGAGATCAAACGGGCTGTCGTGTCGATGAGGCCTTCACAGGGGAAGTGAGAGTTTGTTGTGTGCTTGTTTGAAATCGCAAAGGCTGCAATTTTTAATTAAATAAATATATGTGCAGCAGCACTGTGATCAGAGTGGCTCGATCAACAATACAGTAAATGCTGCTCAAGCACTGTGAGTTTGAGTCACTATTATAAGTTACATTTGAAAAAGCAACATGCGCCAAACATCTTTCCAAACTTGTAATGAGAGACATTACAAGCCTGTTGTCCAACAAAAGAGAATTTAATGACATGTTTTTACTTAAAACTCATTCAAATAACTTTAGGCCTTTAACGTCAATTGAGCAGCTGCGGCTTGTCTGTAAGGGCAAGATATTCATCTAAAACATAGACCTCTAAATAAACTGAATCAATAATAAATTGTAAATGTGTTCAGAATTCAACAAACTTTTTTTTTTCTTTTTCTTTTTTCTAGACTATTTTAAATCATAAAGTGAGCAGGATATATTCAAATTTAACGTATGACTTCGGCAGCCATGTATTAGTGTATTAGTGTCTCCCCAGCTCTACAGCGCCTAGAGTATCAAATGAATGAAAGTATAAATCCTTTAGTTTAAACGTGCTCATGTGAATATATAGTTCTGTTGTGCTTGTTTCATGTTTGAGAATAGACATGCCTTTCTTTTCCTTACTGGAATTCTTCCACAACTTGTATTCATTCGGAGGTAATAAATACTACTACATTAAGGCAATTCTAAGATATCGTTTTATGAGCGTGTCATGTGTACTTAAAGCCTGTCAATCAACATTAGAGCGCCACCCAGAGGCTGAATAATGCAACCTCTGACAAAAGTGTTCTGTACGGTGACCGGGAGGGGACATGTTTGGTTCACTTAGGCCCTGTTTACACCTGGTATTAAGATGCATTTTGGTCGATCGGATCACAAAGGGACAATACTAAATACAGGTGTAAACGGGGGCTAAAATGTTTTGAGCTTGTCCACTTTCGACCACTTTGTCAAAAACGCATTCGACCGGATTGCTTTAGTAATGTAGTTGCTCTTGTGGTCGAATATGTTCAAACAGCCACAAAAGACTGCCTACAACATTCTCTCATCATTCCTGATTTCTAACATGTACAATTGGTGTGTTCTTGCGGCTATTAAAGCGGAAATGATAGCTGATGCTCTCTATATGTTTTTCTGTCGTCTGTGCGCGTTCATATGTAAATTGCGCAAGCTTATTTTGTCCATTAGATCTAGATATGACAAAAACCCATACATTTACCCACCCATAGTGCCTCCCCTCGAATAAATCAGGATAGAAGTGGTTGAAAGTGGACAAATAAATGTAAAAATATGATGATCAACATAGTAGTCTTTTTAATAATATAAAGGATAGACCAGTGAATGTCACGGACCTCTTGGGAAAGGGTTTGAGAGATTCTCAGACAGCTGTTTTAACCTTTATATATATATATATATATATATATATATATATACAGTAAAATACAGTAAAATAATATACAGAAAGTTAATTAGGTAAAGGGATATGGGAAATGAAGGGAAAATAAAGCAAATACATATTGAATAAAAATGAAACCAATAATATTATTAATATTAAATGAAAAAATACATATATATATGATCAATGAATGGATTTAAAAGACAGGATGGGATAGATACATTTTTTATAAAGCATTTTTTAAATGTTAAAAGAATTTGTAACATTTATTGATAAACTTCATTTGAATGCTGTCTATGGGCACCTGTCAGCAAACAAGGATCAACACAGGTAAATGTCATTAACTCAAACAGACTTTATTGGTAGAACCAGAAGACAAGCAGTGATGTAGGTGAGTGTTTGTTCAGAATGCAAATCAAAGCAGAAAGACAGCTCAGTGATGATCTCTGCGGTGGTGTTGGTGCAGACAGAAAACTTGGGGCCAACCTCCATTGTTGCAACAGGGCTGACAGGAAATTCAGGAAAAAATACCATGGTCACATTGGAGCAGACAGAAAATTCAGGGAAGACCTTTTTAGTTGTATCTGGGCAAACAAAACTTGGGAACAACCTTCCTAGTCGCATCTGGGCATACAGGGAATTCAGGAACAACCACCATGGTTGCATCGGGGCAGACAGAAAATTCGGGGATGACCTTCTTGGTCACATCTGGGCAAAAAGGAAACTTAGGAACGACCTCCATGGTCACATCTAGACAGACACAAGACTTAGGAATAACCTCCTCTTCAATAATATGAAAGCAGTGTACTGCCCAAACACACATTATGGCTACCACAGTAACAGGGAGAGCAATCAGTAGGAGAGAGTCCTCTGTGCGGATCTCTGGGAAAATAGCTGGCATTGGGTTAAGCTCTGGGACGAGAGCGGGCACTGGGCTCTGGCCAGGGGCTGGAGCCTACACTGGACTCTTGTCAGGGGCTCGAGCGGATTCTTGGTCTGATGCCAGAGGGCTGTTTCATAAAACAAGATTAGAATACAAGCCAGGCTTATTTTGGTTAGTCAGACTTATTGTTGGTGGATTCTGTTTCATAAAGCAAACTTAAAATAGTTCAAACTTAGTTACTCTGGCAACTTATGCTGGGAAACTAACCTGGTCCAGGGCAGGCTAACTGTTAGGCTAAGCTGAGCTCCTAACACTGACCAATAGGAACGCAATGGTATTACCGCTGACTCTCTCACATACAATTATTTGACTTTATTAACCACTATCTGTCCAAAAGTAAATATACAGTATACAGAAAATCAACTTAAATAAGGCTATGATGATAAATGATACAATATAGACCTACGAACGTGTTCAATTATATTGTATATCAAATGTTTATGTTAACGTTGTTATGTATTAACAAACAATTGATATTATACAATATAACTCTATCTTGTATCATTGTAGCATGCATATATTATATATATATATATATATATATATATATACACACACAGTGCCTATATACACACAGCATAAATGAGTACACCTGCCTCTGAAACTATTACTCTGCAATTACTCTTTACTTTGAAGACATGTTAGGGTTCTTAGAGATATAATGCTCTAGCAAGTTTGCTTGATCAATTACCAAATGGGTCATTCTCACAAAACCATTAAAACACTAATGATTTTAAATACTAAACATGTATTTTAGTAATATATAAAAACATCATAATAAAGACAATATTGTTTTCTACACTGAACAAAGAGTAATTTCAACATATAAATGAATTATTTTTGTATTTTATTGCATTTTCAGCTGAAATTCTCATTAGCGCAATGCATCCAGATATGTCTGAATGTATGTTTTGTTCTAATTTAAACCAAAAAAAAAAAAAAAAAAGAAAATATTCTAAAAAATATATATAGGGATGTTCTAATAGATGTTTTTAAATGACAGAAAATGTATTAATGTATAATGTAAAATAATAATGAATGAAAAAATAGTGGAAAAATTAAGTATCCATGACTGATGTTCTCATCCTATGCAACATTTTTTTAAGGATTCTTTACTTACACAAAATTTTAAATAAATCTTGGTTTTGAATTAAGCAACACATGTGCTAGAAACCTCAAAGATGGCTACCAGGTAGGCAGATCTTTTTATATTTCTCCATTTTTTTTGTGTGTGTGTGAGTCCTCACAAAGCAAGTCAAAACAGTATACATACAGGTTTTGTTGCACTATAGAAAGTTGTGTAAATCATTTTAAATATAAACATAATTTGGCCAATTTATGAGCATTTTAAAAATAGCGAACAGGCTGAACTTTAACCAATAAGTGAGGTAAGCAGCTGCTTAGGGCCCCAGGGAATCAGGGGGGCCCATTGATGGCAAAACATTTTTGCCAAATCTTCCAGTACATATTTATGTTTGAGCTTTGGAGAGCATTAAAGCATTAAAGCATTAAATTATTATGCCCCATTTTACAAGATGTAAAATAAGTCTCTGATGTATGTGAAGTTTTAGCTCAAAATACCGCACAGAATTTTTTTTACAACATGTTAAAATTGGCACTTTTGGGGGGTGAGCAAAAACGTGCCATTTTAGTGTGTGCCCTTTAAATGCAAATGAGCTGCTGCGCTCGGCCTAAGAGGGCGGAGCTTCGAGAGCTTATTCTCCAGTGTCAGGAGTCAGTCAGGACGCACTATAATGTCAGAAACTGCGAATAATATATGCTGCATGGAGATAGTACAGGTATAGTTTAGTATAATTACGGTTATAACTTATATTGTCTTCTTGTTTTTATCCACTATATTAGTACAAGCCTGTTGTACCGGACCCCGTCTGAAGGATGGCCAAAACTTTACCGATGAGTTTTATGACATTTATTGTACTTCACACAAAATATGAAGCGTCCGTTTTCTTAATAAAAGCTTAATAAAACACAGTGCAAGTGTGCATTAAAATATTATCCATAAACTCTCTCTCTCTCCCTTGCATTATCATCAACATACATAGCAACGTACACAGAAACACTCGTTACAACTAACAGTAAACAGTATAAAGACCTTATGCCTTTTCGCGTGGTGCTTAATAAACTGGTAAACTTTATATCTGTAAATCAACTCCGATTAACTGTAATAAAGTGCTCTCACCCAGGGCTTGACATTAACACCCGCCAACCCGCCAAATGCGGGTAGATTTCAGCTGTGGCGGGTAAGACAGACACTCCCACTAGCCACTTTGGCGGGTTGAATATAATTTCACCCTACAGTGAAATGAAAGGTAGCTAAGATCGTCGTAGCACAAAATTACAATCCGATCACAATTCGTTATCGATTAACTTGCAGTTAGTGAAGGCGGGATCGGCGGAATCGCGCTGAATGACACACAACAGAAGCGTTCTCTCGCGTGCGCTCTCTCTCTCTGTCGCGTGCGATCAGTTCTCCTTGCGCCTGATTAGTCAAACACACGCACACAGATGTCAAAATGTCCATCGCGTGGAGTATCTCGCGTGGATACAGTCGGTTATGGCTTAAGTGTACGTAAACAGGTGGGTTAAAACTGGATATGTGTCAGTATATTACGTACATACATTCAGCAGCCCAATTAAATATCTGTATGTCATTAATGTTAATCAAACAACAGAAGATTTTAAATAAATGTTAAATAAACCTACTGTATCTGAAAAAAAGAGTTTAGGCTATTTAATTTACTATTGTATTTGTAATTTGCTTCTTTGTTCTTTTTATATAGCCTAACGAAAATAACTTATACAATTATAAAATTTATCATATTATGGTCATATTACCCACCCCTTGCCCACCCATACATACCAGCTGATATACCATGTAGGCCTAGTCTTGATTTAGATGGTCAATCTGCATTTGAAAGTTTGAAAGGATTTTAAATCTAGCTAATCAAGTAAAATGACTCAAAATCAAGTAATTTTAGCATGCCAAAGTCAACTTTAATCATATAAAATATAATTTCCCAACAGCAAAATTGTGGCCAGTGAAAATGCTGAGTGGCTAGTAACTTTGGAAAACCACTAGCCACAGTGGCTGGTGAGCAAAAAAGTTAATGTCAAGCCCCGCTCTCACCTTTATTACTGCTGTATCCAGTATCACTCTGGAGACTGTTAGCTGGATCACGAACAGTTTGTACTGATCCATCCTTGAGTAACAACTTTTTAGCACAACCTCTGTTTTGTATTGTCCCTTTGTATTGACATTCGTTCACAAAGTCTGGTTTGAAATGATTCGCGCAGACATAAACGTATTTCGTTAGAATTGAGGGAGCATTTTCTTCGAAAACAAAATTAATCCCCCTCGTCTTCAGCAGCTCAGATTTCGGGAGTAAATGAAGAGAGCTATGTGGATTAATCCATCCAGCTGCAGAACACCTAAAACGCTTGGGAGACATTCTCGTCAGTGCAGCAATGGCGGACAGTGTACAACTTGTTGTGAACTTGCTCAGGGCAGTTCTATGTTAAAATGACAGTGTCTGTCAACATTTGTGGGCAGGGCCTGTGGCTAATGTGACATCACTGCTTATGATTTATGGGGATTAAAAAAAAAAGGAGTAGGTGGATTTTTATCACTATAGGGTGGTTGTGTACACGCACTGCCAACACACATTTATATCCAATCACCATGCAAAATGAATTTTGCATAATAGGTCCCCTTTAAAGGTTTCTATTTACAATGCGTTTTGCAGCATTGAGCTCATTAGCTAATCACAGACATATCTGTTGCTTTCTTGAATGCAATGGCCAATCTGAGGTGTTTAAGTTAGAATCCACTCACTCCTTGAAAAGCAGGTTTTTGTTCAGAGTTGAGTTCTGTGTGCTCACGATGTGTATTTCAACATTTATTTGTATAGCGCTTGTCACAATACATATTGTTTCAAAGCAGCTTTACAGAAAATGCATGCGTGTACATTACAATTTAAAGTGATCTGTTATCAGAGGTGACTGAAAGTAATGTCCATTTCAGAAATGAGATTAAGATTAAGATATAAGAAATCATGTTAGCTAACGTACTAATTTTAGGCAGAAACAATGAGCTACTAAGTTGTTGCATGATTACAATATATAGAATTTTGGCAGACATGATGAACGATAAATAAGAGATTTAGTTTGCAGTGTAGAGAGCTTCATTGGTTATAACAGAACTTCATGAGATCGCTTTTTAGTGATTATAAAAGGAATGCTGTTTTTGTGGATTATAGGTTATATATATATATTATAGGTTATATATATATATAATTCATTCAGAATTGTAATAAAAGCCTTTTTTTCAGGCTGCTGAGAGGATTGAGGAGGATTGAAATTGTTGACATTCCCATATAAATGTGGAATGTTTGAGCTCTAAATTTGGGTCAAATCAATGTTTGTTGTTCATCAGCTGGAAGAAAATTGTTTTGACAGTGATTCCAGCAATATTGTTTTTCTTTGCCATGATCGTTGTGGTGTGGACTCTACTATTCTCTTAAATTTTGAGTAATTTTTAAAACTGTCTTTGAAGTTATTGTTATAGTTATCGTTATTGGTAACAAATATAGTAACCAAAACTATAGTATAGCCTTAAATATAGTAAAATCTGTAGATTGTAAGCCATTCAGTCCTTATTACAGGGTGTATACACACACACGCACACACGTGTACACGCACACACGTGCACATGCGCACACACGCACACACACGCACGCAGTACGCAAGTCTCTAATAGAATAATGTGCAACATTATAACAATAATAATAATAATACATTTTATTTGTATTGCGCCTTTCTTACACTCAAGGCGCTACAACAATAAAAACAACAAAAGAACAACACTACTCCATAATGACAATCACAATAATAACACAAAAACAACAATGGCAACAAGTACTGTAAAATTATTACTTAAAAGCTTCACTAAAAAGATATGTTTTGAGTAAATTCTTAAAACAATCAAAAGATGGAGCATTCCTGATAGGAAAAGGCAGAGAATTCCACAACCTGGGAGCAATACAAGAGAAAGACCTCCCACCCATAGTTTTGAGTTTACAACGAGGCTGGTACAGAGTAAGAGAACCAGCAGAGCGGAGAGACCGAGATGGCGTGGACACCAAATTACAAATATAATCGGGGGCCAGCCCATGGACTGCTTTATAAGTTAAGATAAGACCTTTAAAATCAATGCGTGACTGAACTTTTTAAGAAAGCACAGGAGTGATATGACTGCTGGATGGTGTTTAAGTTAAAACACGAGCAGCCGAATTTTGCACATATTGCAGCCTCTTAATGATACTTGCAGGTAACCCTGCAAAAAGAGAATTACAATAATCAAGCCTGTATGTTATAAAGGCGTGAATAAGCCTTTCTGCATCAGGCATAGAACATTAAAACAATATAATGAATACAGGAATTTTAAATTCTAATTAGGAAAAAAATAATCATAGAATGGTCAGGGTTATTTAGAAGGAGTACATTACCACAACAGGTGTTTATTTAATATTTATTTAATAAATGGAAAAATAGTAGTTTGCTTTAAAATGCATGGGCTGAATATATACAATATGTTCTTTCAGGTATGCCACATCATTTTGAAAATATGTCAGGTTTCAATAAATTAATAAAAAATATTTGGTTGTAAATGGCAGCAGGTGTTGCGGTAATGAGAAAAATCAGTCAAAATCAAATAAAAATGTTAATTTAAAAATATATATTATTTCAGAGTTCCATGTAACTGTGGCATGACTGTTAATAATCAATTTTTTTTTTTTTAAAAATGTGAAAATGTATTAGCTTTCCTAATGGTATTGATATTTTCAGACTGTTGTGGTAATGAGATTTTTAAGGACTTGTTTTGGAAAATAAGTTCAAAAAGGTGTTACATTGTCAGTAAAACTTTTAAAATGAATGATCACAAACACTTCAGACCTTGCTCTTAATGTCTAAAAAATGAAATTTGTTGGTACAAACATTTTTAAAATTTTCATGTTTGAAATCTTTGAAACTAATATTTTGTGAGAATCACCCAAATAGGCATGTCAAAATTATTCAGGAAAATAAGATTTTTTTTATCAAAGTGATAAAATGTCAAGTCAAGTCAAGTCACCTTTATTTATATAGCGCTTTTTACAATGCAGATTGTGTCAAAGCAGCTTTACAGTGATAACTGGTATATAATTTGGCTGCACAGCAGCTCTTAAAGAAAATGGTGTCAATGCAGGCAGATGCAAAGTACTGTTGAATATCAAATGTCAAGTGTCCCCAACTAAGCAAGCCAAAGGCGACAGCGGCAAGGAACCCAAACTCCAACAGGTGACATCAGGTGGCAAACAGGTGGCAAATAGGTGTTAAAAAGGAGAAAAAAACCTTGGGAGAAACCAGATTTAGTCGGGGGGCCAGTTCTCCTCTGGCGAACAATGCTTTGTTACGATTCAGGTAGCTATCATAAGTCCCATGGGATCGCAACATTCAAAATATTTATTCCAGTTACATCCAGTTGAGGATCGTATTCATCACGCCGGTATGGATGGTTTGATGAGGAACTGTGCTGATACTTCAGGGCTGCGTTGTGGTCGTGTCAAGGCGCAGGTCCTCGATCTCACCTGGATACGGCACGGATCCGGTTGACTACGGTAAACCTTGGGATAAACAGAGACTAATATTAGCGTAGATGCCATTCTTCTTCTGATGTAACGAGTACATCTGGTGTTATAGGAAGTATTCCCGGTTCCGGCTAACCTAATTTATGCAGCCTAATAATCCTTTAACGGATTTGAAAATATAAATTGATAATGTGTTATGTGTATGCCAGATTAAAGAGATGTGTTTTTAGTCTAGATTTAAACTGACAGAGTGTGTCTGCTTCCCGAACAATGCTAGGAAGATTGTTCCAGAGTTTAGGTGCCAAATAGGAGAAGGATCTACCGCCTGCGGTTGATTTTGATATTCTAGGTATTATCAGCTGGCCTGAATTTTGAGATCGCAATAGATGTGAAGGACTATAATGCATTACGAGCTCGCTCAGGTACTGGGGAGCTAAACCATTTAGTGCTTTGTAAGTAATTAGCAAGATTTTAAAATCTATACGATGTTTAACAGGAAGCCAATGCAGTGTTGACAGAACTGGGCTAATATGGTCATACTTCCTAGTTCTAGTAAGAACTCTAGCTGCTGCGTTTTGGACCAGCTGTAGTTTATTTATCAAGCGAGCGGAACAACCACCCAGTAAAGCGTTACAGTAATCTAGCCTTGAGGTCATGAACGCATGAACTAACTGTTCTGCATTTTTCACTGAGAGCGTATGTCGTAGTTTAGATATATTTTTAAGATGGAAGAATGCAGTATTACAGATGCTAGAAACATGGCCTTCAAATGAAAGATTGGTATCAAAGAGCACACCCAGGTTCCTAACTGACGACGAAGACTTAACAGAAAGTATTTTTGTTAGAAATTATTCTAGGTTATTATGTGAAGAAGTTTTTAGTCCAAAAATTAGAATCTCTGTTTTTTCTGAATTTAGTAGTAGGAAATTACTGGTCATCCAATTGTTTATATCAGCTATGCATTCCGTTAATTTTGTGAATTGGTAAGTTTCGTCAGGGTGCGAAGAAATATAGAGCTGAGTATCATCAGCATAACAGTGAAAACTAACGCCATGCTTCCTAATGATATCTCCCAAGGGTAGCATGTACAGAGTGAAAAGCAATGGTCCTAGTACTGAGCCTTGCGGTACTCCATATTGAACTTGTGATCGATATGACATCTCTTCGTTTACTACTACAAACTGATAACGGTCAGATAAGTATGATTTGAACCATGACAATGCAATTCCACTAATGCCAACATAATTTTCGAGTCTATTTAAAAGAATCTTGTGATCGATAGTGTCAAATGCAGCACTAAGATCCAGTAACACTAATAGAGAGATACAACCACGATCTGATGATAAGAGCAAATCATTAGTAACTCTAATGAGAGCAGTCTCAGTACTATGGTACGGTCTAAATCCTGACTGGAAATCCTCACAGATACTATTTCTTTCTAAAAAGGAACATAGTTGTGGTGATACTGCCTTTTCTAGTATTCTTGCAAGTAAAGAAGTTCATAAAGTCATTACTGCTGTGCTGTTTGGAAACATCAAAAGCTTTATTTTTTGTTAATTTAGTCACTGTATCAAATAAATACCTAGGGTTGTGTTTATTTTCTTCTAAAAGATTTGAAAAATAGGCAGATCTAGCAGTTTTTAAGGTCTTTCTGTACTCAATCATTCTCTCTCTCCACAAAATGCGAAAAACTTCTAGTTTGGTTTTCTTCCAGCTGCGCTCCATTTTTCTGGCAGCTCCCTTTAGGGCCCGAGTGTGCTCATTGTACCACGGCGTTGGATTAATTGGCCCCCCTACAGAAATTTCTCTCAGACTTCAAAAAAGCTCTAAAAGAGTCATCTGACTTCTCCCTACAACTAAAAAACTGTGACCTGAGGACAGGCAAAGGGGCTTCTCTGGCATACAGGGTATCTAGTTGATCAAAAATCGTACTCAATTTATCACGCTCTTCATCTGCCAAGACACTGATCTCCTGCTTTGCATCCCCAATCAAATGGTAGAGCCACGGACCCTCATATCTCCCAATAATAAGACCATGACTGCATCTGAAATCGCATACTTTCTTGAGTAGGTACTTATTTTAAAAAGAGAATTACTTAACAAACGCTAAAAAAGTATGTTCTAAATGGTATGAATGTATTTTGGACGTACCACCTTGTTGTTACTGTCAACATGACCTATCAGCGTCAGTTGCGTTGCTTCACTGCCATCCACAAATCCTCTCCCGTGGCCTCATGGGAGAGTAAAGTGTCCATCACATGCACACTTCAGAATCTCGCCGGAAGTAGTAGGTCATTCGGGCACTTTTTGCCTACTCTTGTTTGAGTACTGTGAATTCGGACATACTTCTTTTGTTACATACTGCTTTTCACCTACTATATAGTAGGAAAGTATGCGATTTCGGATGCAACCCATGCCAATGATAGCCTATCAGGCAGACTTGTAAAAAAAAACCAAGCACATGGCAATACACATACATACATACACACACTGATGAATACACAAATAAAATACATTATATATATATATATATATATAGACATTGGGTCAAGTTTCAGTGATGAGTGGTTATCTGTTTGTGCATGTTTTCCCTAAAGGTGCATCAATCAGCTCACAAACTTTCTCCACAAAATGTTCCCCAATATGTCACAATTATGTTTCAAATGTAAGGCAGACATGGGTGCACTGCTACATGTGTTTTGGGATTGTGATTGTGATGGAAAGAGATATATATATACACACACACACACACACACACACACACATAAAGAACAGCTGTGATATACAACAAATGCTGAGCAAGTCTGTCTCTGGCTCAGTGCCAGAGTATTACTTTAGTAGTACTTTACAGCACACAATGAACACACGTATGATACACGTAAAGGGTTAATATTGACTGGGCAGCGCTATATGACAATAACAGTACAATAACAGTAAAATGACATGATCTCATGGGTCACATGAAATGAGGTGGAGGTTTTGGACAGTTTTGGCCTGCGGGCCTTTTGTTTGACAAATAGGATCCTGTTTAATGCAAAAATTGTTAGTTCAAGTCTCCATTTTTAGACTGTTTTGTGTTGGTCTGGGCACTTAAGTAAAAAAAAAAAAACCTGGACGGACATCTAAATAATACTGTCAATAATATTGTACTTCTGTCTAATGACCAAGACTGGTGAGTTATCTAAGATTGGAAAATCAAAAATGTTAACATAAATTATTATATAAATGACCAATTATCAATTGGCATTCCAACCTAAATTCAAGGTCATGATAAAATGGAGTCAAATAGTGATTTAACTACAACTAAATAACTTGAACTGCAATAACTTAAGTATTATGCACAGTAGTGCAAGGAAAATACAGAATGCGCAGAAAACCTTCAGCCACAACACTGGAAATGGTCATTGGGCCAGTGGCCCTTAGAAGTATGCAACACTCACTTTTCACAATCCAATCTACATTTTTGTTTAATAAGCTGTTTCACTTGGAAATACACAATACGATAACAGTCATTTCATACCAGTCATTTCTTACCAACTTCAACAAGATGTGAAAAATGAAATCCTTGACAGAAACAACTAGAACTTTATTGTGAAGAATCATCCTAAGGGTATTTAAAAATGTTTTTTGTTGTGCAAAACCCCTGTGTATGATTTGCTATCAATATCCAAAATATTTCTCACAAAAACCCTAAAATATGAATAATCTGAATAGGCCAAAAGAGAGACCTGAATTCTTAATGTGATCCCCAAACAATTATGAGTAAGAATGTAAAAAAAAAAAAAATAAAATAAAAAAAAAAATAAAATAAAAAAACAATTGTACATCTGCATTACACAAATGGACAAAGATATTAAATGGACCAAAACCCATTTCCTCAAACCACACATATTTAAAAACAAACAAAACAAACAAACAAAGAAAATAATAATAATAATAAACAAAAATCAATGGACAGTGGAGACAGTTGTGATGCGAGTGATATTCGGGAGCATCTCACTGAGTGTAGTAGTGCGTGAACTGCCATTTCTGAAAAGTATTGATGGCATCACAGTTCTTAAGGTAGATGCCAGCTTTAACTCCAGCTTCCAGACAGATGGGTTGGGAATGACTCTCTATCATCACATGATCAGTCTAAACAGAAATATAGAAGGTAGACTTTAGTCAAACAATGATTACACACTTGAACTAAACACACTTAAATCTTGAGCCAGGTACCCAAGAGTACATACAGCTAAGGATGCACCGATACGGAAATTTTTTGTCAGATCGGGTATCGGTCAAAAGCTCAAAAAAGGACAAAAAAGCAACACAAAAGGTTTAGTGCATTATATTTCAAGTGTTTTAAACTTTTCAAGTTTACCGAAACTCTTCCCTTTGCAGCAGCTGTCAAATGTCATTCTCCATTCAGCATCTTCAAACAGTGTCGCATTCATTTACTACAGTCAGCATAGTAAAACTCTCTCCAAGATGTTCCAATGTTCCCATTATTATGCATAATCTGAACATAAAGGTCAGGGCTTTTGTTTAAAATTACTATTTTTCTTGGGTTTATGGGTGATTCTGAATGGTGTGGTGCACACTATCAGAGGAAAGGACTGAATAAAACATGTCATTTACACAGTAATTAGAATAAAAAAACAAAACAAAAACTCAATGACAAAGGTTTAGTAAACAGTTGGACAGATACTCTTAGTGTTGTGCACACAATATAACATATACCTGGGGCTCCATGTTGCTTTAAGCACATCATCATATGCATAAGTGCTTTTGTGCCACTCTGTATTGGAGCCTTTCATACTATGATAGTCTTGCACAATAAAAGATAATTAATATATAGGCTATTTATTTGTTCTACCATTTTTTTGTATTTTTAAATGTTTTTTTATTTTATTTTACAAAATTGTTTAATTTAAGATTAATGCTGTGTCCCAGTTCGCCTACTTATACTATGCCTTAAAATTAATAGGCAAGCTTTGGGACATACTAATTCATCATAATTACGTCTTTAACAGACCACTCTGTTGCTCCATTACGTGCATCTCATCTCTGTTTTTAACTGCCCTGTCAATCATCTTGTCACAGTAAAAATCCTCCACATTCAATTTAATTTCCTACTGTGTCGGAGAGAAATGTAGTAGCAAGTTGATCTGCCAGTCATGGGTCTTTCATGCGGAGAACTCTCCTAATGTGTTTTTGCATAGTGATGCATTTAAAAGTTAATGACCAAACGTTTCTTTATAAAAGTTCACAATGTTGTTGCAGTTGAAATATAATTTTTACCCAGGGTTATGGGTTTATGGGTTAAAAGCGGGTTTTACCCGCTTTTAACCCCGCATTGCGGTACCAAACTTGTACAGCTCGAAACGATGCGGAACTAGAATGTTACTGCTTGACGCTTAGCAAACAACCAATCGCGTACTCATATTTGCCTGCTTTGGACAGTCACAGAAACACTGCGCATTGTATATAAACAGTGAATTCGGCATTTGAGAGGAAACATGTCAAATGCTGAAAGAAAACGCTACAATTTGAGTGAAGAAGAGACCGTTTCATTCTTACCTTTATAGTCCGAAATGTCCATTCAGTATAAACTCGATAGTACAGTCGGCAATACGAGGATGCGCAATGCTATAGAGCTATGTAAACAGGTGCTGCGTTTATCCAATCAGTGACACTGACACCGCAAATATGCAAATAAGAAAGTTAACCCAGGCTCTGGCAGTCTAATTTGCGAGTCTGGGTTTGGCAGATACCGGTTTAACATGACCTGTCTGATTGCATTGTGCCAACTGTAAAGTTTGGTGGAGTACAGATAATGGTATGGGGCTATTTTTTAGGGGTTGAGCTAGGCCCCTTACTTCCAGTGAAGGAAGAACTTAATGCTTCAGCATACCAAGACGTTTTAGACAATGCTATGCTTCCAACTTTGTGGGAACAGTTTGGGGAAGGCCCTTTTCTATTCCAGCATGACTGTGCTCCAGTGCACAAAGCAAAGTCCATAAAGTCATGGTTTGATGAGTTTGGTGTGGAAGAACTTGACTGGCCAGCACAGAGCCCTGACCTGAACCCCAACAAACACCTTTGGAATGAACTGGAATAGAGCCTTCTCACCCAAAATCAGTGCCTGACCTTACAAATGCTCTACTGCAGTGGTTCTCAAACCTGTTCTGAAGTACCACCAGCCCTGCACATTTTGTATGTCTCCCTCATCTATCATACCTGATTCAACTCATGAGCTCATTAGTAGAGACTGCAAGACCTGAAATAGGTGTGTCAGATATAAGGAGACATACAAAATGTGCAGGGCTAGTTACCAGGACAGGACAGGTTTGAGAACCACTGCTCTACTGGATAAATGGGCAATAATTCCCACAGAAACATTCTAAAATCTTGTGGAAAACTCACCAAAAAAAAGAAAAGCCCCTTTTTCAGGATACTGTACTATACCCACAAAAAAAAAAAAAAAAAAAAAGAAGAAAAAAAAAAGCTTTTTTGTAAAAGGGTTTAGACAATGTTATTCATGCTTGTTCAATGAACCATGTTTAATGAACCATGAACAATTTTCAATTTTTGCACATGTACCTCTGGAACAGTCCTTAAGACAAACAAGTGCCAGATTTACTAAACAGGGCAAATTAGCGAGAGCGCAATTCCAAAAAAAAAAAAAAAAAAAAAAAAAAAAAATGCAGCTGGGAGTGGGAAGTTTTACGCGTGACCTAATGACGATAATCGTCATTTCCATAACGACCAACGCAATCTACCAAGAGCAGGGCAAATTAGCGTCTGGCAAATTAGTGACATGCTTTTTTTGGGGGCGGTAAATAATGGCGCAAATACCAGTAAACTGACTAGCACAAACCTTAGTAAATCACCTTGCATGATTTACTTAAATCATGCAAGGTGATAAATTTTGCATCTGAAAGGGAAACTCCTACAAATGCATATGCATACGCCTTTTCAGCACTAATTTTTCACTGCATGTCTTTAGTAAATCCTGACAGTAGTTTTTAACGCCAAGAGGGTTGGCACTGGTGCAAGCTGTTAGTAAATCTGGCCCTAACAGTGTACAGGTGGTAGACAATTAAGTTCACAGTTCCAATAACTTAGGACATTAAAACCCTCATCCATCCCACGGGTCATTTTGACCCGAAATTAATTTTTATTTATTTTTAATCGAGTGTTCATCGGAGTGGTCCAAGACTTTTGTCACACTTGAACTTGGAATACACACACACACACACACACACACACAAAAATAACTGGATTCGAGGAGTTTATGTGGTTGTAATAAAAATAGTAACAAAAGAATCCCTTGTGGGTCAATTTGACCTGCATAGGAATGAATGGAATGTGAGGAATGTGGGCAATGTTTTTTTGTTTTTCAAATAAAAATCAATCAGTCGCAATGCAGACTGCACACAGATATGAAGTGGTCAGATTTGAACAGAACAGAACATCCCCCCCCACCCCACACAAATGCATAATATAACAGCAATTATAACAGCATTTTTTGAAGCTGTAACATATATAATTATTAGGGGTGGGAGAAAAAAAATCGATGCATCGCGATTCTCTCTTCAACGATTCTGGATCGATTCTGAGAATTTCAGAATCGATTCTGAGCTTATTTTTAACCGCAGTTTCGAGATGACGCTGCATGTGATTATGGTGCGTGTCCACTGGCGCGGAGCAGAGCGAGCGTTTTCAATTCATTCATATGGAAGTTGAGCTTCACTCTCGCGAGCCTGAAGATGCTCAACTTCCATAGGAATGAACTGAATACGCTCGCTCCGCGCCAGTGGACACGCACCGTCAGAAACAACCGTATTCTGTTCGTTTCCATTTCCTCTCATACAGACACCACTCGAACCTTCTATAAAATAATCCTTCATACAGTTCGGAAAAGCTAGAGCGAATTATGCCCATTGCGCGGACATTCGCGTGGTTCATCATTGCACAGGAAATGCGCTGTGAGAGAAACGCGCTTGCAGCTAGCGTTCTCGCCCGCCGGTAGGCCTATTTTCCTTACAGATGCTCTACGAGGGCATCATTTATGTTGTTTGGAGTGCTGTGGGCTTATATTTTATAAATATGAAACTCACTGACAGAAGGCTGCTTTCAATTTCCACGTGCGCTTTGTGAAGGGCGCTCGCGCAAGTGGCTGTGTGCGACTCCGTTTAAGTGTTTAAATGTAGCCTACTTGCATCTTGAAATGCTTTTATAACGCGAAATTAATGTAAACACAGTCAGTTGGATGTCTTAAAGGATTAAACAGACAGGACAAAAACATCTTATATTTCAAATGAGA
Source organism: Mylopharyngodon piceus (assembly GCA_039654765.1). NCBI lineage: Eukaryota > Metazoa > Chordata > Actinopteri > Cypriniformes > Xenocyprididae > Mylopharyngodon > Mylopharyngodon piceus. The sequence continues at coordinate 27,871,092 of CM077441.1, read as the reverse complement.
TCTGTGCATTATTGTGAATACAGCTTATTCTTCAGCTGTCTATGTTGACATCAGTAATAATCAAACAACCGTAAAGCTGAGAAAGAGAAAAATCCCTTACAGCTTTTGAATGGAAAACGTTCAGATACTCTTAAATACTGAAAGCACTCTTTAGTTATTGCTTGTAATGTTTCCTTGTTCCTCTTCATTATTACTGTATTTATTAGGCTACTTGCTTTTATGTTTTGAAGCTGTTTATAGCCTATATTTAAAAATCTTAACATACAATTTTATTAATTATTTTTTTAAACTAGTAATTATTTAAAAAGTACTTATAATTACATAGACTATGTATTAAATATATATATATATATATATAAAATAAGGTTACGAAACTAATCAATTAATAAGAAAAAAAGTGGATCAAGAATCGTTTTGGAATCGGATCGTGACTCCCAGAATCGGAATCGGATCGGATCGTGAGGTGACTAAAGATTCCCACCCCTACTATCGGGTCTTGGAGAAGATTTCGATGTATTTACTTTAAAATAAACGAGGAACAGCATGTTTTCCTGAAATGAAGTGGAGCAAAAAGTCTGATATTATGCTTTGAAATGTAGTGAAGTAGTGAAATGTTACAACTGCACTCTATATAGCTTATAAAAACCAATAACACCTGTAACTATAAGTGTGTCTTGCCATGCTTAAATTTAAACGATACTGATACATCTTTTTCATTTCCTTTCTCATGCTGTAGTGATGTGAAGTAATCACATTTCATGAATCATTTAATTTAATTTAATTAATATTCTGTTCTACACCAACTACGAACACATATCCTATCATGTATGCCTATGAAAGACCTATCAGAGTAGGTATGTGGCGGAGCAACACATGCAGCCCCACCCTGTTCTGCAGGCTGCAGCCAGGTGTGCTTGGAGAAAGGGATTGAAACAAGGTTGTAAACAAAGACATTATTTTTACTTTAAACAACACCTTATAAGACACAACCCACAAATGCATTGACTAGCGCTGTCATGGGAAATTGCCTTAACTGTTAAAAGGATACTAAGACAAAGATATGGTTTTAGCGGACAATCAAACTGATTTTTATTATGGATATAAGACTGACGTGAAAAGATGCAGGTAATACACTCGCTTAGTCGATATCTCTCTTATAATACTCTACTTTATAAAACGGTTAGTTCCAGCCCTTGGTTCTGATTGGTCAGTAGCTGTGTTTTATTCACATTAAAGCACGACTATGACCGCTTTACCCATAGGTTTTGTATATCACTGCGCAACACCCTTAGCAACCACCCTTAGCAACATAAACCTTTGTTTATTTCCTATTGTACAAACTTCTTGTATTTTTATAATGGATAATATTGTTTATTTAAATATTATTGTTTAATAAATAATATTTAATTTTATATAAATAATATTTGGTATTAAAGCTGCAGTCTGTAAGTTTTGCCTCTTTGTTGCCATCTCTGTTTGAAACCTGCAATTGCAGTTATTTGCAGAATTATCATCTTTACCTGTGTTGTGCGTCGGCACAGCTCCTCAGCGCGGATGAATCTAATGATGCAAAGACGAACGGTTGCATGCTCGAATTTCCAGCAGAAACCCACCAGTACCGATTTTATTATAAAACATTATTACAAGCTTACTGTTGTGAATCGGGCTAAGGTAAGGAGATAGTTTTGAACACTGGCTTTATGCACTTGCTCAAAAATTGATTCTGGATAATTTTTAACCAAAAAAAAGTTGGACTGCAGCTTTAAGGAAAGGTCTGTTAGTGATTGTGATTTTGACTTCAGTGAAAGTTACATTATTACTCCATTAGATGGCGAACTCCAAAGATTAGTCTTTTTTTCAGTGAGTCAGTAGCAAAGACTTTTATATTGCAAGAGACTGAAACAATGTTGTAAACAAGGACAGTGATATTTCTCATGCTGAGAGATAAACAGCTGTATTTGTACGAGGAAATATCACATACTGTGTTTAAAAACAATAATGACAGTGCATGAGAACGTTTCCTAGTCTGTTTTTATTTGAGCTCCATGAGATGACACATACTACACCCAAGAACATTCTTTTGCTGTTCAGGGTCAGAGACTTTTTTTTTTTCCCCCAGCGGAAGAAAAGCATTTAGAGATTTTACTTTACATGAAAGTAGCATTGATACATATTTTTGTCTTTAATATTTGTATTGTGTGGTAACCGTTTTATAAAAGCAAGATACTCAAGGCTAGTGCTGTATGGTGAATAAGTCATGACTAAAGGGTATCAATGATACTATACGTGGAGATTGTATTTTGCCCAGGACTTACCAAAACTTTACCAGACTTGTGCATCCAGCGGAGATGTGGCTTAGTGTTGTCACATGGTTCCATGATAATCTGTGTTTCCTGAGGAGCCAAACAGGAAGTGTTCTGTCGAAGCATCCTTAACCAGGTGTAGCTAAACTGCTGACTCTGTGACGCATGAGAAAGCAGAAATAAGCAGTGCTTTTATGATGAAAGATTATATAGCAGAATAGAATATGCATGTGAATAATACATCTGATTTGGATTTACCTTATTTGTGACATCACATTTATCCAAAAAAAATATACCATTTTGAAATACCAAACATTTTCTGGCTCCAGCATTGAAAATCTGAAAAAAGAAAGGAAAATGTCTAAACAGAAAACAATACAACTAACAAACAATACAAGTAGAATTTCTCCAAGATTAGTGACAGAAGAATTAGGCGTATTCAGCAAATAATATATCCTCTATACTAAATATCCCCTGAAGTTTATATATTCTCTACCTACCACTCCTTCAGCTTTGACCAGAGGGGCATCTAGGTCTGGGTAGACATTCTCCAAGTACCATTTAAAGCTTTTACACTTGAGTTTTTCTCTTAGCTGAATCTGTTCTGTCAGATTTCCTATATCAGTCACACTTTTGTCCAGCAGGTGGTGGTAGCCATGGCCATAAAAGAGCTCTTTATATTCATCCAGCCACACCTCTACAACCCTGGCCAAGTTTCTCTCGACTGTCTTCACACGGTCTTTAGGGAACTTGTAAGGATTATCGCCACGGAAGATGTGGCCGACACGTGAGCAGGGGATGATTTCAATCTCGCCACCACACATCCAGATCTACAGCACAAATAACACATTACCTGCCACTGGGCAGACTATACAATTATTTGAGTATAGCTCAATAAAAGTTAAAAAGGACTCATATCAAATTTGATTTACCTTGAAAGAGATTTCCATGTTTTCCCCACCCCAGACATCCAGGCCTGGGTCATATGCCCCCAGCTCATAGAAATAGCTCTTATCTATAGAGAAAAGACCCCCTGCCATAACAGGACACCTGTGCAAGAATAAAAACACACCACATATGCTAACTGCCACAAAACACCTTTAACTGCAGTTCAGACTAATATATTTTCTTACATATTACAACATAATTGAGTATAAGCTATAATTAGAACTGATACTGAAACTACTATGTCTAATATTCTTAATAGTTAATTTGTAAGAGTGTAGTATCTGCATGAACATTAAAAAACAATTAAACAATCCCCCGGTTTCACAGACAAGGCTTAAGCTAGGCCCAGACTAAAATGCATATTGTAGCCGTTTTAACTGAAAGCAACTTGCACTGGCATATCTTAAAATATGTCAGTACCATTGTTTTGTCTCAAGATGCACACCAGTAATGTTTTTTTTTCTTAGGGCATGTTTATAAAAGCTACTTAAATGCCCTAATTGAACTAAGGCCTAATCCTGGCTTAGTCTAAGCCCTGTCTGTGAAACCGGGCCATAATATGGTGTTTCATTTATGAAAGAATAAATGACTTTGAATGATTTTTTTTTTTTTTTTTATGTGTACAGCTTTCTTTTTTTCATGAACTGAGATGAGCTGGGTGATCTTATTGTTGAACAAAATGAAAGAACTTGGACTGGGACACAAAACTGAATCTCTTCTGTGAATGAGGATCTGCTGACCAATTAAACAGGATAAGTTTGTTCAGCTCTTAATGTGAATCAGTTGTTTACAGCACAGAGAGAAAGGGCAAATATTATTATATTATTATCTAAAATATTATCTACATATAAAAATGATGATCACAAAATTAAAAATATATCTGGAAGCGGCGATTATCAGGGTAGAAGCACCAACGACTTATGTAAACTACATGGTGACGTGGCTATATCATCCCTTTAGGGAATTATTATTCTATGTATTATGTTAAAAAAGACAAATAATATTTTCTCTTCATTGAATTGGACAGCAACACATTCAGTCATGTCTGGCAACTAATGGCAACTGACAAATATGTTTTAAATTTTATTAGGATATATATAAATTAAGGTAACATTTAATTGTCTATAGGCTTTTTGAAAAGCACAATTTTTACAAACTAATTATTTTTAATTATCAAACTAAATCAATGAGATGTAAATGTTTTCTTATCCTGTGGCTCTCTCTGGTGGACAAGATTAGTATTACGGCCTTGATCTCTGTCATTCCCACTGGATAGATTAGAAACTGCTATTAGCCCGACTGAGCATTGGAAATTCATCACAAATTTGTCATGTTTACTCAGAATGTCCTGTTGTCCATGTATACCAAGATTTGTTAAGTTTAGATGGCTTATTTGCAATGTATATATATTGTTTATGCTGATGTTACCTGATGGGGTCTGAATCCTTGACCTGGTTCTTTCTAATATATTCCTCAGGTAGAGCACTCCAGCCAAACACCAGTGGCCATCTGAAAATGCCTCTTTGGAAGTTATCAACAAGCATGTAACTGCAACAAAACCAACAAAAAATAAATACATTTCAGTGCATGAATTTAGTCTCATGAGGACATGGACATGTACTATGTTACATGTACTATGTAGGGTACAACGGGGCTAAAGGCACACCTTAATGTATGATTGCAGAAAAAATATCTACGTTTGTATTAAACATTTATGAACCAACATATTTTGTGTGAAAAATCATAAAAGAGGTTTATTTTGTTTAGAAATCGTATAAATTTATGAGGTGGCGAGGGGGGCCTTTTACCCCACACACGAGGTAAAAGGCTCACCAGCATGTGGCAAAAGGCACAAAGTATTTACACAAATACTTTAGCTAAAATAATGTTTTTAATAATGTCTAAGTTAATACTTGTTCAAAACAATCACTTTAGCAAAGTTTGAACTATTTTCTGTTTATTTTGATAAATAAAAGAATTCATTTTTGTTCAGTAAAATGAATTCTTTTATATATACTGTCATTAAAATATGTTAATATAAAAATATATTTTAAAAATACAGAAACAAAATTATTTTAAAAAGTAAAGATTGTAAAAGCATTGAAGAAGATCTCAAAATAATTTAATATAGATGTACACTAGTAACAATAAATGACATTTTATTATATGATATGATAAGTTTTTGTGCCATCTAGTGGTTTAGAAGAAAATAAAATCAAATGTGCCTTTTACCCCGTTGTACCCTACTGTTACACCATGGTATTCTTTGAAGTGCCTTGTACAAAAGGGGAGCTCAACAGTTTTTTTAATTGCATGACTGAATATACTTCATTACCTCATGTCCTTATCGCTGATGACCTCAATAACAGGACAAACCACTTTTTTGCGGTCCAGGTAAACTCTTTCTAACAGTGGCTCCAGCCACCCCACGTTACACTCAATGTGAGAGTCCAGGAATGTCAACACTTCACCTGCAGATGAAACAACATCTGCTGAAACAACTATTACAGCCAAACTAAAACAAAATGTATTGTTTATAGCAGAGATAACAGCTGTCCATGTATCCCAAACCGATTAAATTAAGCACAAATCCAAGGACAGTCCCTACCCATACTGCCACTGTATGTATTGAAACTTTCTCAGTAAACTGAATTGAACTGAATGCGAGTGTACAGTACCTGTAGCAGCAGAGGCCCCTGCCATCCTGGCTCTGATGAGGCCTTGTCTCTCTTTCAGACGAATGATACGTACTTTAGGGAACTGAGACATATAAACATCCAACTGCTCCTTCAGGTAGTCTAGAACACAAACAAAATCCCTCATAGAAAAACAAAACCACAGAAATGTGAGAACTATAACATACCTTCAATTGCTTCTTTAATTAGAGGTACTTTTCTGTCTTCTATGACAATTTTAAAGCAAAAATGCTTAAATTTTGCTTTATTTTAAAGAACAGATAATAATAACATATACAAGTCTAATATAAGTCAATCCCCCGGTTTTCACAGACAAGGTTTAAACTTAATCCCAGACTAAAACGCATGTTTGAGCTGTTTTAACTGAAAGCAACTTGCACTGACATATCTTAAAATATGTCAGTGCCATTGTTTTGTCTAAAGATGCACACCACTAATGTTTTATTATTCTAAGGCACATTTATGAAAGCTACTTAAATGTCCTTTTTAAACTAAGCCTTAATCCTGGCTTAATCTAAGCCCTGTCTGTGAAATCAGGCCTATAAATCAGAATATAAGTCTGAGGCTTTTCCTAACGTTTTCTTCAATTATCAAATCCATGCTTATATTTTTATTCCAGGACTTGTGATGTTTTGTCATAGATTAAGCATTGTTTAATAAGTTTCACTTTTCAAGATTTCAAGTAGTCAAAGGAGTTCCTTATTGAAGAATTAACCAGTTACTGTATGGATAACTGTGAAACACAAGACTGTTTACCTCTGTATTTAGTGCTGATCACTTGTGATCATAATACTATGTGTAAGATCTAAAGCTTTTAACTATTAGATAAAAACCCTGTCACTGAGCTCACATGATTCACATAATTTCTTTAAAATGTAAGTAAATCAGCACAGAATTGTTCCCTCAGACCTTTGGTGCTGCAGTCATCCACCAGAATGATCTCTTTCAGCAGATGTGGAGGAGACCTGTTGAGCACACTGTGTACCGAGCGCAGCAGAGTTGACCAAACCTCATCCACAAAGCAGAAGATCACGCTCGTATTGGGCAGGTCATCATGAACAAGATTTTCTGAACATCTAAACAATACAGGGTATGGAGGTGTTACACATATATCAGTGGTACATATTCTTTCCATAACATAAAATTTGACCTGCCTGAATACAACAAAATTATTCTATGGTTCAAACTCACGTTTGGGGTCTGGTGTCTGGAATGGCTCTATCTATTGGTATCTGTTCACTCAGGAATACATTAAAATATCCTTCACTCCAGCGTCTTCGACTCTCCAGTTCTTTATCTCTGGGAACTCTTGCAGGCTGTCCAAACTGTCCCATGGCCTGCAGATCTCTGGGCATGTCTGTCACATCTAGGGCCATAACCTTATGAAGCCCACCTGACCTCCTCGCCCGCACACTAGTAGAGTCCAGTACCTCTTCTGCTGCTTTTTGAGTAATATCTGGTTTAGTTTTGTTTAAAGTATTGACATGGTTGTCTCTAATGTCAATAATATTTTTCGGTTTATCAGTCTCTGCTGGTTTGAGCAAATCATTACTCAAGTTCTTTTGTAAACCCGCATCTACATGTACTTCATTATGTGACATCAATAGTGTGTCATTGGTATGACGTATTTTCACCACAGTGTTTTCTTTGAGCGCAGGAGGATACATTTTCTCCTGGACAGCAGGCAGTGCTTTAGTAAGTAAATGTGCTTTAACATCTAGATTTGCTTCTGTCTGTCCATTAACAGCAGCATTTATTTTGTTCATCTTTGCAGTTATACTGTTCACTTTGCCGTTAATAACAGTTTTTGTCTCATTTATTTTGGGGGAGATGCTAATAATTGTTCCTTTCACAAGTGATTTCACAGTTTGATTCAATTTGCTTTGATTAATTACCTCCTTTTGTTCCATGAAAGACTTACCAGCCACTAACACTGGATTCAAATGTTTGTCATGTTTTAGCAGAGCTTGGGTTTCTGTCCTAAACTTTGGCCACTTTCTGTAAACCTCATCAACTTTTCTTTCAAACCTGTTTCTGTTTTTAAAAAACTCCCTTTTGTCTATGTTTACTTTTTGCAGTGGATGCTTCAATACATTGCCTTTCCTCCTTCCCTGGTTTAGTACAATCTCTCTCTCTTTGAGATCCTGATTCACATCACTGATGGATATCCGCAGTGCTGCCATATCAAAGAGGAGCCAAATTACAGATGCAATAAACACAAACGCCAGGACCCTCCCACTGCCTCTGAAATACTTCCTAAACTTCATTTTTTTTTTTTTTTAAATATTCACACAGTTCAGTACTGAAATAGACTGACTCCACATTCTTAAGCTGATGTGACTACCTGAAATATTCACAAGTCGCAACTGAATTAGAAACAGATATGTTTTCTTTTAGGTATGTGGGCCAAGCTAGAAATACTAAACAAAAGGAACGAGATCAACTGGAACCAACGTTTTTAACAACTCAGCAGAGAAGCCGCAAAGGTTAGCAGAATTAAAATGAAACAACTCTGTCGCTATGGTTACAGGCGTTATTGAAGTTATCGCGATAATAGAAACGGGATTTGATTGTAGTTTACCTGGCCATACAGACGATGTTTATTCCACTTGTGACTGGTGGTGTAAATTTAAGAGCACCAAAACATGTTAGTAAATTTTGTCATTGCCAAGCACTGAGTGTGAGAACTTAGCCATAGAGGGGCACTACTTCAGTAAACATCCCGAGATCAAAAACGACTGCGTGGCAACATTTCTGCAGTATGAACTAAAAACTCTGTCCTGGCAAACTTCCGCAGTTTTGCACTCAAAGGCATATTAGATCCACAGCAAATCCATATTAGATATTTCGTTTCAAAGAAAGCTGAAATAGTCGCGTGAAACTTCCTAGTGAGATCGTCGTCGCGAAGTTTGTCATCACACACGTGCTGCTCCGGTCTTCTCAAATGAATGTTTTCGGCACTCGTTTCGATATTCTGAAAGGTTCAATTCGACAATTATCTGGTGCCACTTCTGAGCACACACACACACATACATGTTCATGTGTTCCACTGGGTTAAGGACATCCTCCTTGTAAGCCTAGTTCCTGCTAGCGTCCTGCACATCAGACCAGCCCTGTTTTACACGTAGGCTACACACACTTATGTGGCGACGTGTCAATATTTTGAGCGATATTTTGGACGCATTCAGAAATGAATTCCTGATCAGGGTGTGGTTCGGACATACTTATTACTGCATGTTAGTCAATACACTCGTTCAAAACTTTTTTTTTTTTTTTTTTTTTTTTTTTTTGTTTTGGATTACTGTGGCAGTTTTGGATTACCATGGCAATGGCATGGTATATTTAGGTATAGTATGTAGCCTGCATTACTTGTCAATAGTGCGGGATAATTCATACTGTTTTACACATATTAGAATATAAATAATATAGGTTACCCTATGGGAATGTAAAATGAAAAAATAAATAAATAAAAATAGTGTGTGTGTGTGTGTGTGTGTATATATATATATATAAATCTTTGATTAGATTTGTATCTGTATTCTCTCAGCCAACTTAATGAGGTAAATAAGGATGTTTTTTAGTATTGAGTATGTGCTTCAACTCATCCATTTAAAAATTAAATGAAAAAAATTAGTTTTCTACAGAAATTCATACATGATTCATTCACACAATTGCCTATATTGTATAATTAGTATAATTCATATAAAAAATTGCCTTCTATAGTATAATTCAAAGTATCACACTATTACCATGATACCTTACCTGTACCATGGTACTGCCACAGTAATTTTTTTGAAGAGTATATAAGGTTGAGGATTTTAAGATATTAACATTGTTATATCTATGTAATCTCACAGTCTGTGAAAGATTGTTAAAGATTTAAAACCTGTTATTTAGATAAAGTCTGGTCTAACCTGTTTTGTTGCAATAGACAATACCTGAAAGCCTTGTCTGTGTTTGTTCTTCTAGAATAAACTAAAGGGTTTGAAATAAGCAGCACAGTATTATTACACACACAACACACCTTCAACGACAAACATAAAATCCGAAAGTGTGGGTGAACTGCTAAAGTAAAAGTTTTTTTTTTTTTAATGTGAGACAATATATAAATAAAAAGTAGGTAAGATAGACAACATTATTAATGATTAATTATTAATGATTAATAAAGTTGAGCTGTCAATAAAGGAAAACTGGAACATATAGCAAACAGTCTAAAAACTAACAAATTCTAAAATTCATGCTATTTTTTTTTTTTTTTTTTTTCAGTTAAACTTCACTTGTTATTTAAAAAAAAATATGAAAAAAAAAATTGTATTTGAATTAGAAAAATGTAAAAGAAGCATTTTGACTGGTGGCTTAAATAACCCTGGAGAGAATGGTAAATTAGTGTAGACTCAAAATGATACCTGTTTATTCCAAATGAGTATAATAGTGGTAGATGTAATTACTGTGGTTGAACATGTTATCTTTAAAAGAGCCCTGTAATGCAGACAACCCCCTTAATTGAGATCTTTTCAGACCCCGCAAAAGTGACTCTGGCATGTCCTGAGTTGAGCGGAACAATCTTGCGTTGTGTCTTTATAACATGCTAATTAGGGATTTGGAATTAAAATTACAACAGTTGGTCTTTCATTTGCATAGAGGTCATGTTTAGCTAATGTGTCTCTTGTTGAAACCGACAGCCAACATGACTATGGTTAAATCTGACCCAGTGACATTTCCTGTTTCAAATTATGCACAATGTGTGAATTAAATTAATTAGAGAATTCATTAAGAAATATGGCTCACGGAAACGACCGTAATATTTAGTTATGTGAGGTCATTTTCTTTCATTGTTGGAGCTAATTTGTTTCATAACATTTCCTGCTGTACTATCTGCCCATGTTAACTATGATGTATGCAATTTGTTAGGGCTTTAATTAAGTATGATTACATTTTATACTAAATGTTCAGCTTGTTTGGAGAGATGGCTCCCATTGAGAAAACCTTTCAAACAATTAATTTGGAATCAATTGCTTCCTTTTTCACTCCCTTTAACTAGTATGGCAGTGTGTGGGAAATCTGTATGCTATTTCCTGCAGCTGTGATTAGCTGTAAATAGCCGTAATGAGTGATCATCTCCACCACTGCTACCGCAGCAGTCAAATAAATGAATTGGACTGTTGTAATGGTTAGTTGTACACCCATCCTCACACTGCAGCACCCTTTTTAATTAGTCCTGGATTACAGTGTTTGGGGCTGAGATGGTGCATCTATTATGTCAAGCGCTAGCCTTGAAACAGGACCTCGCCTCAAATATGTAAATCTCTCTTTTGCAGGCAGAGACAAACCCAGCCCATCAGTTTCTGCCAATCAGCATGAGTGACAGAGGGAGAAAGTAACAAAAATATGTTAAAAAAAAAAGTCTAGTTAGACTGTATATAATCACATTCAATGTTATAAATGAACTCACTCTATTAAGGCACAATATTTGCCCACCTGAAATTGATTTTAATTTTGATTAAATTAAAAATACAATAAATTTAATACAATAAATGCTATTGTAAACACAAAAAATGCTATTGTAAACACACAACATTTTAAGTAATTGATTTTTCTTATGTTCATTTATACGGCTCTCTATGTCTTCTGTCATGGCAGATTTTTATGATCACTGTTTTTTCCATCAAAGCACTTTGTATTAGATACACTTAAAGAAACACTTATCCATGAGACAGTAAATCTGAACTAAAGATATAATACAAATACCTTATTATGCAATATAAAATGTTAGATAACAGGTTAATTTCTAATTACATTACATTAGGGAATGAATTCAAGTTGATTGGGATACTTTTTCCCATTCATCTCAATGGCAAAAATTGTCCTAATCAACCTGAATTCCCCCCTGTAGGAAGCATTATGATAGAGAGAGAGGTTTGTACAGTGTTGTAGTTAACTAGAGATACTGACATAGTATAATCAAAAGTACAGTATGTGGACACCTCCTTCTATTCCAGTAATTTCTGCTGGGGAATAAAATTAATGCTACACCATGCAATAAAATTCTAGAGTAGGGTTCCTCATTCCGGATTCCGGAGATCCATTTTCTAGTTTAGTTCTGACTTTGCTCCAACACACCAAACTGTAATTTTCTAAACCCAAAAACCTTAATTAGTTAAGGTGATTGATTCAGATAAAGGTGTGGTTAAATTAGAGAGGGAACACTGCAGGGAAGTGGGGAAATTCATTGTTTTTTTCAGCTGTTGAACACTCTGTCACTAGATGGCAGCTTAGTTCATTTAATAACAGGTAAATATAAACATACCCAGTGTACCCAAAATTTGGTGCTGAGAAAAGGTCATATTAAGGTGTGTCGCTAGACCCCTTTTACTGGGCACGAGCCTAGTGAAATATCACTTTTGAATATACTTATATTATTACCTAAAAATATTTATAATATAAATGTCTGACGATGGAGTACACCTACCTGAAAATTTACATGTCATGTGTTTTAACTGTTTAGAACACAAAAGCAGTTTTAGGACAGCAGCCACAGGGCGGAAGTGAGGGCCCAAAGTTGTGCAGGTATGACTTCAGAACCCGGAAGTCTAATTCGCCGCTGGTTCCTTTGACATCTTCCTATGGGGTTTTAAAATAGGGTTTTTCAATTTATGAGTAAAATAAAGCCTGGTAAACATAATTTGACGATACTTTGACATTTTGTTATACAACGTACACTGCTCACACTCACACCCCAAACTATCTAATCTAGTTACTTATTAAAAAACGCATGTTTCCAAAAATGAACATAACTGCTTCAAAATTCGCATTTTCACTATGGGTGTGTATAATTTACATCCATTTTTTAAAACTACACTGAATAAACCACTTTTGTGATGAAATAGCTTATCATTTAATGAATCGACAGCCCATCGACAGAAAAAAGTGCTGTTTTATAAGAGAAGTCACGGACAATTGCATGACAGGTATGATTCAGTTTATGGCACTTCTTATTCATTTCTATGGTATATGCAAACAGTGATTGACTGTGGCACAAGGCTGTAATGTGATTGGTTATCAATGCACACCTAATCCACGTTAGCCACTACGCTTTCTCCAAAGGTACAGCCACGGACCCTCGTATTTCCCAATAATAAGGTTGGTGTGTCCGAAATCGCATACTGTCTGAGTACTGTCTGAGTAGATACTACATTTGAATTTAAAGGTGAAAATTAAATTTACCTTGGCATAGTTGAATAATAAGAGTTCTGTACATGGAAACAACATGCCATGAGCCTCATACACCATTGTTTCCTTTTTCATATGTAAATCTCGTGCGTGAAAAACGCCACGGAAAAACAGGCGAATCTCAACATAACACCGACTGTGACGCAACAGTCGGGGTCATTAATATGTACGCCCCCAACTTTTGCATATACCAGCCCATGTTCAAGGCAGTATTAACGTCGTGGAGCATACAAGCAATGACAATAGCGAAAATGGCAGATGGATCGATAATAACTGTTCATGATCCATGATATATTTAGTGATATTTGTAAATTGTCTTTCTAAATGTTTTGTTAGCATGTTGCTAATGTACTGTTAAATGTGGTTAAAGTTACCATTGTTTCTTACTGTATTCACGGAGACCAGAGCCATGTCGTTATTTTCATTTTTAACCCGAAAACACTGTATTATTCATAAACGCATCTGCATTCTTATCGAGTCTCTCCAACTGTGTGTAGCTTTAGCCCCGTTAGCCATGCAGCACTATCAAACTCATTCAGAATCAAATGTTAGCAAACATCCACAAAATACATGCCATACTTACATGATCTGATATGCTGCATCACCAACAGTTTGTAATGATCCATTTTGAGTTATATTGTGAACTTCAGTATTGTTTATGCAATGTTTAATGGAGTCGCGAGCTTGGGGGTGGGGAGCACAAGCATTTAAAGGTGTACACACCCCAAATCAGAGCATTTTTAATTCCACCCCAAAATAGGCAGTTAAAACATGGTATAATAAAAAATCTATGGGGTATTTTGAGCTGAAACTTCACAGACACATTCTGGGGACACCTTAGACTTATCTTACATCTTGTAAAATGTCAATTCTAGGGCACCTTTAAACTTCCTTTGCGACCGTTAAAAAAGTATGTTATATATAGTATGAATGTGTGTAGTATGAATGTAATCCGGACGTACTACATCCGCCATGTTGTCATTATCATGTGACCTACGAGAGTCAGTTGCATCGGTTCACCTCCAGTCATCCTCTCCTGAGCCTCATGGGATACTAAAGTGTCCATAGGATGCATACTTCAGAATCTCGACGGAAGTAGTAGGTCATCTGGGGACTTTTCGGATTTATGAATGAACCGCTTGTTTTAAAATCTTCCTGGTCTACTGACATTTGTTATGACATCCGCTTTAAACATTATAATGCTCATGATAACTTTCGTTAACTCTACAATAAGTAAATCCACTTCACCAGCTAATTACTCTTTGAAAGCATGCCATAGAAATATACAGTGCAATTGCAAAAAGGAAGTTCAAACATTCTAAAGATGGCTACGCGCCCGTTTTTTTCAGGCGCATAAGGTCTATCTGCTTACTAATTGAAAAGTTACAGTATTGTCATTAAATACTGTAGATATCAATTAAATCAAAATCCATGTGGTAATAGCTCATATATATATATATATATATATATATACAGTCAAACCAAAATTTATTCAGACACCTTGAACATTTCATTCATTAATACAGTTTATAGTTTAAACTATAGTTTAAAAAAATGGTAATAAAATATAACAAGATCTCAGAGTTAAACTGTGTCAGAAAAAAATAATCTTAATTATGTCAGATAACACTTGAGCAAAACATGGTCAGGTCAAAGTGTCTGAATAATTTTTGGTTCCAAATTTTTATCAATTTTACTGGTAGTCCACTGTATTAAGAATTTTTGGGTATATATGTCACAGTTTACTTTATTTTGCTATCCTCACTTACATAAATGAACTAGTAAAAATATATCAAAAATATCAAACATGTCTGAATAATTTTTGTTTTACTATATATATATAGGTGCATCTATATAGGTGCATCTCAATAAATTAGAATATCATGAAAAAGCTATTTTTTTTCTGTAATTTCATTCAAAAAGTAAAACTTAAATATATTCTAGATTTATTAGACATAAAGTAAAATATTTCCAGACTTTTTTGTTTTCATTTTGATGATTACAGCTTGCTGCTCATCAAAATCAAAAAATCAGTATCTTAAATTATTAGAATATTTCATTTCAAGTTCTATTAAATTACCATTCTCAGGGTATAAATACTGGGTTTAGGTCAGTAATCCCAACAGCAGTCATGGGGAAGTCTGCTGACTTGACAGTTGTCCAGAAGACGATCATCAAGACCCTCTACAATGAGGATAAGCCACAGAGGGTCATTGCTGAAAGAGCTGGTTGTTCGCAGAGTGCTATGCCAAAGCATATTCATGGAAAGTTGACTGGAAGGAAAAGTGTGGTAGGAAAAGGTGTACAAGTGAAAGGAATGACCGCAGGCTTGAGAAGATTGTCAGGCGAAGCCGATTTAAGAACTTAGGAGAGCTTCAAAAGGAATGGACTGAAGCTGGAGTCAGTGCATCAAGAGCCACCGCACACAGACATCTTCAGGAAATGAGCTACAACTGTCACATTCCACGTACCAAGCCACTTCTGAACCAAAGACAACGTCAGAAGCGTCTTACCTGGGCTAAGGAGAAAAAGAACTGGACTGTTGCTCAGTGGTCCAAAGTCCTCTTTTCAGATGAAAGTAAATTTTGCATTTCATTTGGAAATCAAGGTCCCAGAGTCTGGAGGAAGAGAGGAGAGGCACAGAAACCATGTTGCTTGAAGTCCAGTGTGAAGTTTCCACAGTCAGTGATGATTTGGGCTGTCATGTCATCTGCTGGTGTTGGTTCACTGTGTTTTCTGAAGTCCACAGTCAATGCAGCCATCTACCAGGAAATTTTAGAGCACTTCATGCTTCCTTCTGCTGACAAGCTTTATGGAGATGCTGATTTCATTTTCCAGCAGGATTTGGCACCTGCCCACACTGCCAAAGGTACCAAAAGCTGGTTCAATGACCATGGTGTTACTGTGCTTGATTGGCCTGCAAACTCGCCTGACCTGAACCCCATAGAGAATTTATGGGGTATTGTCAAGAGGAAGATGAGAGACACCAGACCCAACAATGCAGATGACCTGAATGGGCTTCTATTACACCTGAGCAGTGCCACAGGCTGATTGCCTCCATGCCACGCCACATTGATGCAGTAATTCATGCAAAAGGAGGCCCAACCGAAGTATTTGTCACAGACACGCCAGGCTCTACACTCTCACAGACACAGCGCACGTCATCACCAGAGTTTTAATCAGACACACCTGCAGCTCATCAGCACCCTCATCACCAGCAGCACAAAAGGCTCACGCTCTCACTCAGTCACTGTCCGGTCTCGTATGCACTTGGTTCCTTACCACTCTGCTTACCTCAAGGACTCCACCGACGATACTTACCTGTCTCCTGTGCTCCCTCGATCCCTCGTTGTCTCCCAGTCTCCCGTGAGTTCTCCTGTGTCTGCTCCCGCTCCAAGTCTGCCATCTGTTTGATCATCCTGCAAAACCAAGACAAGTATCAGTTCATCTGCATTTCCAAGTCAACTATTCCTCCTGTTGTTACTCACCTGCACTCTGCTTCATTCTGGTCATTCAATAAATCATATACCTGCATTCCTGTGTCGCTGTCCCCTTCTGTGTATGTAACAGAAGACCGGACCGTACCACCGCGCACCAGAATGAGCACTCAGGATCACTTCCAGGAGCTCGTGGACGCTCTACGTCGAGCACTCACCAGTACACCGCTATCATCTGCACCAGCGAGCACTTCCGCATCCACCACTGCTTCTCCTTCACCACCTGCCGTCGCCAGTCCCATGGCTCAACCGGCGCCCTTCTCTGGTTCGGCGGAGGATTGCAACGGATTTATTTTGCAATGCACGCTGGTCCTGGAGATGCAACCGCACCTGTACCCTAATGATCGCGCTAAGATTGCATTTATAATCTCTCAACTCGAGGGCAAGGCTCTTCACTGGGCTGAACCACTGTGGTCTCAAAAAAATCCCATTACACAATCTCTCTCCAGTTTCATCGCTCACTTCAAAGAAGTGTTTGGACGACCTGCCTGGGACTCTTCAATCGGTGAGCAATTGTATCAACTAAAGCAAGGTTCAATGTCTGTTAACGATTATGCCCTCCAGTTTAGAACCCTCGCTGCATCCAGTGGCTGGAATGAGCAAGCCCTCATTACAACTTATCGTCAAGGGCTGGATCCTCGCGTGCGGTTGCATCTCGCTGCATACGAGGATTTCATCGGGCTCGAACGGTTTATCCAACTCTCCATCCGCTTCGCCACTTCGCCAGTCGTGTCTTGAAGAACAGACCAGAATCCGTCAGCCCTCCAGAACCAGCCAATGAACCCATGCAATTAGAAAACACTCGTCTGTCTTCGACTGAGCGGCAGAGGCGGCTGACCCAGAATCTTTGTATTTACTGTGGATTATCTGGGCATTACATCTCTGAATGCCCCACTCGTCCAGTGCGTCCAATGGTGAGTGTCATTGTTCCCTCTCTCAATCAAATGAAGCCACTCACCACTGTAGCAAACCTTACTGCTGCCGGTTTGTCTCTTCCAGTTAGTGCCCTCCTCGACTCTGGGTCAGCCGGCAACTTCATCTCCGGCGCCCTCTGCCGCCAGTTACGCCTCAAGACAACAGCCACGCCGAAGACTTACGAGATCCACTCGGTGACTGGAAAACCCCTCAGCCGAAGACAAGTTCATCTCAGTGCTGGAACCATCCAACTTCAAGTCAGCGTCCTACATGTCGAACAACTCCATCTGCTGGTTCTGGAGGAATCCACCTCTGACGTGATTTTAGGGCGCCCATGGTTGGAGCAGCATAATCCGGTCATCTCCTGGAAAACTGGGGAAATCCTGAAGTGGGGTGACAATTGTTTCCTGGACTGTTTCCCCAAGATTCCTGTTCCAAGCCCTCCTCCCACTGAGAATCTACCAGTCTGCGCCACGTCCATCGAAAGCCCTCTTGAGAACCGTTCTGTGGAAATTCCCCAATGTTACTCCCACTTCAGTGATGTCTTCTGCCCCAAGAAAGCCTCCACGCTGCCTCCACACCGGCCATGGGACTGTGCCATCGATCTGCTGCCGGGTGAGCCAGTGCCCAAAGGAAAGATTTACTCACTTTCCATCCCGGAGGAGAAGGCCATGGAGGAATACATCCAGGAAGCTCTGTCACAAGGCTACATCCGTCCGTCTACTTCCCCTGCTGCTTCCAGCTTTTTCTTTGTGGCCAAGAAGGACGGAGGCTTGCGGCCCTGCATAGATTACAGAGCACTCAACAAAATTACAGTGAAATTCCGCTATCCACTTCCTCTCGTCCCATCTGCGCTCGAACATCTCCGAGGTGCCACTGTGTTCACCAAGTTAGACCTCCGCAGCGCGTACAACCTCATCCGGATACGTGAGGGGGACGAGTGGAAGACCGCTTTTGTGACACCTACTGGCCACTACGAGTACTTGGTTATGCCGTATGGATTGGTCAACGCCCCCTCCGTATTCCAGGATTTCATCCATGAGGTGCTCCGGGAGTTCCTCCACAAGTCAGTCCTGGTCTACATCAACGACATCCTGATTTACTCCCGGAGCCTGGCTGACCATCGCCACCACGTTGCGGAGGTCCTGCAACGCCTGAGGGAGTTCCACCTGTACCTCAAAGCAGAGAAATGTACCTTCCACCAACCCTCAGTGCAGTTCCTTGGGTACAGCATCGACCGCAGTGGCATCCGGATGGACGAGAGGAAGGTCTCTGCCATCAAGAACTGGCCCATTCCCACCACCATTAAAGAACTCCAAAGATTCCTGGGCTTTGCAAATTTCTACCGTCGTTTCATCCAAGGTTACAGCATCATCTCCACTCCACTTACCAACCTCCTACGCAGTAAGCCCAAGTCTCTGTCCTGGACCCCTGCAGCCACCCAAGCCTTCGAGACCCTCAAGAAAGCCTTCATCACCGCTCCTCTCCTGGTGCACCCAGACCCCGAGAAACCCTTCATAGTGGAGGTCGACGCCTCGACCACCGGAGTAGGAGCGGTATTGTCGCAGCAGCAGGGGAATCCCAGTAGACTCCACCCATGTGCCTTCTTCTCCCGCAAACTCAACCCGGCGGGGATAAACTACGACATCGGCAACAGGGAGCTTCTCGCCATCAAGCTCGCCCTGGAAGAGTGGAGGCATTGGCTCGAAGGTGCTAAACACCCATTCACCGTTCTGACTGATCATAAAAACCTGGAGTATCTTCGTGAAGCAAAAAGACTGAATCCCCGCCAAGCACGTTGGGCTCTGTTTTTCACTCGTTTCCACTTCTCCATCTCCTATCGCCCAGGCTCCAAAAACGTGAAAGCAGACGCTCTCTCCCGCCTCCATGGTCCTGATGAACCTTCAGACACCCCTGAACCGATCCTCCCGGAGAAACTCTTCGTAAGTTCCATCGTCTGGTCTGAAGAAACACTTCCCGAGTCCAATGCCTCCACCAACGCTCTGCCGGGTTGCCCCCCTGGTTTGCTCTACATCACTCGGACACGGCGCACTCCCCTCATCCACGCATCTCACACGTCACTGGGCACTGGCCACCCGGGGGTCAATGAAACCCTCTCGCTGCTGAAAGAACGCTTCTGGTGGCCGAACATGGCATCGGATGTCAGAAGGTACGTGCAGGGATGCAAGGAATGCGCCATCTCTAAGAGTCCTCGCCACCTTCCCTTCGGCAAACTTCAACCTCTGCCCGTTCCCAACCGCCCTTGGTCACACCTAGGAGTGGACTTCATCACCGACCTCCCTGTTTCAGATAACTGTACCTGCATCCTAGTTGTCGTTGACAGATTCTCCAAATCATGTCGTCTGATTCCATTAACAGGACTACCCACGGCCATGGAGACTGCTGAGCTGATGTTCAACTATATCTTCAGATATTATGGAATTCCGGAGGACATCGTGTCAGATAGAGGGCCCCAGTTTATCTCCAGGGTCTGGAGAGCCTTCTTCACCCTCCTAGGTGTGACCGTCAGCCTCTCCTCCGGTTACCACCCCCAAACGAACGGGCAGACGGAGCGGAAGATTCAAGAGATCGGCCGCTTCCTACGTACCTTCTGTCACGGCCACCAGGACTCTTGGAACCAGTTCCTGGGTTGGGCCGAGTACGCCCAAAACTCCCTGCGACAGCCTACCACCGGTCTCACCCCGTTTCAATGCGTACTCGGCTACCAACCCCCACTGTTCCCCTGGTCTGGAGAGCCCTCGGACGTACCTGCGGTCGACTACTGGTTCCGAGAGAGCGAGAGGATCTGGGACTCCGCACACCACCAGCTCCAACGAGCCCTACGCAGGCGCAGGATGACAGCCAACCTTCGGCGATCCCACGCTCCCAATTACCAGCCGGGACAGAAGGTTTGGTTGTCCACAAGGGACATCAGAATGCGCCTGCCCTGTAGGAAACTGAGTCCCAGATTCATTGGCCCGTTCACCATCCTGCGGCAGATCAACCCGGTCACCTATCAACTCCAGCTCCCACCTGAATACAAAATTCACCCCACATTCCACGTTTCCTTATTAAAGCCTCACTATCCCTCTGTTTCTGTTCCCACAGAGCCTGGCGCAGCCGAGGAACCCCCCCTTCCTATCATCGTGGACGATGGAGCTGCTTACCTGGTGAAAGAGATCTTGGACTCCCGGCGTCGTGGTGGTCTTCTCGAATATCTGGTGGATTGGGAAGGTTATGGCCCCGAGGAGCGCTCATGGGTCCCCAGGAATGACATACTCGACCCCAGCCTACTTGACACCTTCCATGCTACTCACCCAGAGAGACCAGCACCCCGTGGCAGAGGCCGACCACCACAACGTCGGGGTCCACGGCCCTCAGGAGCGGGCCGTGGAGGGGGGAGTAATGTCACAGACACGCCAGGCTCTACACTCTCACAGACACAGCGCACGTCATCACCAGACTTTTAATCAGACACACCTGCAGCTCATCAGCACCCTCATCACCAGCAGCACAAAAGGCTCACGCTCTCACTCAGTCACTGTCCGGTCTCGTATGCACTTGGTTCCTTACCACTCTGCTTACCTCAAGGACTCCACCGACGATACTTACCTGTCTCCTGTGCTCCCTCGATCCTTTGTTGTCTCCCAGTCTCCCGTGAGTTCTCCTGTGTCTGCTCCCGCTCCAAGTCTGCCATCTGTTTGATCATCCTGCAAAACCAAGACAAGTATCAGTTCATCTGCATTTCCAAGTCAACTATTCCTCCTGTTGTTACTCACCTGCACTCTGCTTCATTCTGGTCATTCAATAAATCATATACCTGCATTCCTGTGTCGCTGTCCCCTTCTGTGTATGTAACAGTATTGAGTGCATTGAAATGAACATAAAATATTCTTTTTTTATTGATCTTATGAAGTATTCTAATTTTTTGAGATAGTGAATTGGTGGGTTTTTGTTAAATGTGAGCCAAAATCATCACAATTAAAAGAACCAAAGACTTAAAGTACTTCAGTCTGTGTGCACTGAATTTATTTAATACACGAGTTCCACAATTTGAGTTGAATTACTGAAATAAATGAACTTTTCCACGACATTCTAATTTATTGAGATGCACCTGTATATATATATATATATATATATATATATATATATATATATATTTACAGTGGCAAGAAAAAGTATGTGAACCACTTGCAGAATCTGTGAAAATGTGCAAAATTTTAACAAAATAAGAGAGATCATACAAAATGCATGTTATTTTTTATTTAGTACTGTCCTGAGTAAGATATTACATAAAAGATGTTTGCATATAATCCATAAGACAAAAAAATAGCTGAATTTATTAAAATGACCCAGTTCAAAAGTTTGTGAACCATTGATTCTTAATACTGTGTGTCATTACCTGGATGATCTACGACTGGTTTTTTTTGTTGTGTGATGGTTGTTCATGAGTCCTTTGTTTATTCTGAGCAGTTAAACTGAGCTCTGTTCTTCAGAAAAAACCCTTTACAACAGTGACTGAATGATTTTGAGATCCATCTTTTCACATGGAGGACAAATGAGGGACTCAAACAGAACTATTAAAAAAGGTTCAAACATTCACTGATGCTCCAGAAGGAAACACGATGCATTAAGAGTCGGGGGGTGAAAACTTTTGAACAGGATGAAGAGGTCCAAATTTTTCTTATTTCGCTTGAATATCATTTTTTTTTTCATTTAGTACTGCCCTTCGGAAGCAACAGAAAATACTTGCATGTTTCCCGGAAGACAAATTAAATACAATTTACCTTGATGTTGAATGTTTTCACCCCCCATCTATTAATGCATCATGTTTTTTTCTGGAGCATCAGTGAATGTTTGAACCTTTTTTAAAAGTTGTGTTTGAGTCCCTCAGTTGTCCTCAGTGTGAAAAGACGGATCTCAAAATCATTCAGTCACTGCTGTAAAGGGTTCAAATATGCAAAAAAATGCTGGAAAACTGAAGAATCTGCAGGACCTGGAGATTTTTTCTGAAGAACAGAGCTCAGTTTAACTGCTCAGGACAAACAAGGGACTAGAGTCCCAGTAGTCTTCATCTTTGTCAGCGTGGGCCCTGGTAAACTCTAGGTGGGCTTTTTTGTGCCTGGGCTTTAGGAGAGGCTTCTTTCATGGATGGCACCCATGCATGCCTCTGCAGTGTACGCCGTATTGTGTCACGGGAAATAATCACCCCAGTTTGGCTTTCTACTTCTTTAGATAACTGCAGTGAACTTGCATGCTGATTTTCTTCAACCCTTCTCATCAAAAGACGCTCCTGTCGGGTGTTAACTTCCGTGGACGACCTGGACGTCTCTGTGAGATGGTTGCAGTTCCATCTTTTTAAAATTTTTGTACCACTTTTGCTACAGTATTCTGACTGATAAGTAAAGCGTTGCTGATCTTCTTGTAGCCTTCACCTTTCTGGTGTAAAGAAATTATTTTCTTTCTCAGGTCTTGTGACATTTCTCTTCCATGTGGTGCCATTGCTGACAGCATGAAATGGGAACGGGTTTTAACACCCTTTTATAGTCAACTGTCTGCTGGACACCTGTGTAATGAATAATTAGACTCACCCGTGGTTGAATTCTTGATAAATTAGACATTTGTAGTCTAAAATTTAGCTTTGCTCCAGAGACTTTCAGTGGGGTATACTCATTTTTGCATCACCCTAATGTGAGTAAAACTGAAAATTTTGTTCTATAAATTATATTATTAACCTTACTTTCATGTTATAAGTTAAACAGATGTTATATAAAACTTAGTCTTGTCAACATTTTGGAAATTGTTTTTGTGTTCATTGAGATATTGTTTAAAATGTTACTTTTCAAAGGGGGTGTACTCATTTACACTGAACACTGTATATATATTTAATGACAATACTGTAACTTTTCAATTAGTAAGCAGATTCAGTGCTAATGGATACAAACACATTTTGTTATTTCATCGTTATTTCATATTGCATGAACTTATAATTATATTTTAATTTTAAAAAAGTTCTCATAATTGTTTAAATTATCTTAACCAATATTAACAAATGCTGTAAACAGTGCTCCGATAATTTGTAAGTAACTAATGTAACATGTTTTCCATTTGACCATATTATGATAGGCAGGCCTATTATTTCCTTCATGTTGTAATGAGGAGGCGGAAGCCGTGTTGGAATCCATGTGCTGAAGTTTATTAGGAACAGTCCAAAAGGAGCGTGAAGCCAGGCAAAGGGTCAAAACCACAAAAACAGTCCAACAGGCAAAAAAGGACAAGGGGTAATCCAAAGGCAGGTGTCGAAAAGGCAGGCAAGATGGTCAAACACAAAAGCAATCCAAACAGTCAGCCAAGTCAAAAATGGAAATCCAATAATAAGTAATCAGAGAAAGCAGGCAAATGGTCATACACAAGGTAAACAGACAATAGATACAAAACGCTCGGTAAGGCAGTAGAACTGGCAATACTTCGCAAGGCCTGTTTTGTCATGCCATGCTTAAAATGGCTGCCAAACAGGAAGTGACTGTAGAGTGAGCAGAGGGAGTGGCACACAGTCAGAATTCAGGCGAGGGCTCCCTCTGCTGGTGTGGCATTACAGAACCCCTCCCTCTAGGAGCGCCTCCTGGCGCTCTACGTGGACGTCCCCGTGGTCGTGGTGCTGGTCGATCGGGTCTGGCTTGATGAAAGTCCTCAATGAGAGACGGGTCCAGGATGTCGTGGGCAGCTACCCATGATCTCTCCTCAGGTCCATAACCTTCCCAGTCCACCAAGTATTGGAGCTGACCCCCTCTACGTCTTGAATCCAGCAACTCGTTCACCTTGTAAGCTGGTGAACCATCTACATCCAGTGGTGGTGGTGGCTCTTGGTTCTCGGCATTGGGGTCAGCATCCGGGTGGACGGGTTTAAGGAGTGAGACATGGAAGGATGGAGAGATACGATAATTAGCAGGAAGCTCAAGTTGGTATGTGACATCATTAATCTGTCTGAGAATCTTGAATGGGCCAACATACCTGGGACTGAGCTTCCTGCTCGGTAGCCGCAGCTTAAGGTCCCTCGTAGAGAGCCAGACCCGCTGTCCTGGTTGGTGGGGAGGGTGTGGACGTCGTCGTCTGTGGCCTGGAACTCCTGTGTTCTGACGGCTCTCTGTAGTATATAGTATATGACGGACATGGGCACTGTCCCACACCCTCTCACTACGCCTGATCCAGTCGTCCACAGCGGGGACTGACGAGGGCTCGCCAGACCACGGGAACAATGGGGGTTGGTATCCCAAGACGCATTGGAAGGGAGTCATGCCAGTAGAAGAGTGAGTCAAGGAGTTTTGGGCATACTCAGCCCAAGGGAGGAATTCTGTCCAGCGGTGTTGTTCACGACTGCAATAGCTTCTAAGGTACCTGCCGATCTCCTGGTTTAGGCGTTCTACTTGTCCATTTGATTGTGGGTGGTAACCTGATGTGAGGCTTATATTGATATCCAGGTGCCTGCAGAAGGCTTTCCAGACCTGAGATGTGAATTTGGTTCCCTGTCAGTGACAATGTCATCTGGTATGCCATAGACCCGAAAGACATGATGAAATAGGGCTTGTGCTGTCTCCATGGCTGTAGGAAGACCTTTTAAGGGAACCAAACGGCAGGACTTAGAGAAGCGATCAATGATTACCAGTATAGCCGTGAAACCATTTGAGAGGGGCAGGTCAGTGACGAAGTCTATGGACAAGTGTGACCAGGGACGTTGTGGAGTTGGCAGTGGTTGGAGGAGGCCCGAGGGCAGCTCCTTGGGGGTCTTGGATTGTGCACAGACATGGCAAGATTTAACATAGGTTGCAACGTCTTTAGTCATTGATGGCCACCAGAAGGAGTTTTGTAACAGGCGGAGGGTACGGGAAATTCCAGGGTGACCTGAGCTAAGAGATGTGTGGACCCATTGCATGACTCGTAGACGAAGAGCTTGTGGTACATAAAGTTTGTTTGGGGGACTGTTGGCAGGCGGTGGTTCTTGTTGATGGGCCCGTTGGATCTCTTCCATTAGGTCCCAAGTGACTGGAGCTATAATGACTGATGGAGGGAGAATAGATTCAGGTGGGATACTTTCATCGGGGGGATCATGGCGTCTGGACAGGGCGTCAGCCTTACTGTTCTTGCTGCCTGGTCTGTAGGTGACTGTAAACCGGAAGCGAATGAAGAAAAGGGACCAACGAGCTTGACGTGGATTCAGACGTTTAGCACTGTTAATGTACTCCAGGTTTTTATGATCTTTTATGATGACTTGAAAAGGATGAATAGCCCTCTCAAGCCAATGTCTCCACTCTTCAATGGCTGCCTTCATCGATAACAGTTCGTTGTTTTCCACATCATAATTGCGCTCGGCTGAAATCAGTTTTCTTGAGAAAAATGCGCAGGGGTAGAGTTTACCTGGTTGATCGTGACGTTGTGAGAGCACGGCGCCAATCCCACAATCAGAGGCATCTACTTCAACCACAAAGGGGAGATTGGGATCAGGATGCTTAAGGATAGGAGCCGTGGTAAAACTGTCCTTGAGTTTGGTGAAAGCTTTTGTGGCTTCTTCAGACCATTTGAGTTTAGCAGGTTTTCCTTTTAAAAGTGATGTCAATGGAGAAGCAATCTGACTGTAGCTTCTAAGAAAGCGTCTTTAGAAGTTCGCGAAGTCTAGGAACCTCTGTAATTCCTTTATCGTAGTAGGTTGGGGCCATTCAGTGACTGCTTGAACCTTGGATTCATCCATCTTAACACCTTGATGGCTGATTTTATATCCCAAGAAGGTTGTTTGTTTCACATGGAACTCGCACTTTTCAGCCTTGACATACAGCTGATTCTCCAGAAGACGGGTGAGCACTGTCTTGACATGACTAATGTGGTCGGCTTCTGACTTGGAATATATTAGAATGTCATCTATGTAGGCCACTACATACTGGTTCAAGAGATCATGAAAAATTTCATTGATGAAGGACTGAAAGACTGCAGGTGCGTTAGCCAGTCCATAGGGCATGACCAGATACTCATAGTGCCCCCTAGTGGTGAGGAAGGCAGTCTTCCATTCATCCCCTTCACGAATTCTGATCAAGTTATAAGCACTTCTGAGATCAAGTTTTGTATAGATCTTGGCTTCACGTAGCTGTTCTAGGGCTGCAGGAACCAGTGGAAGGGGATAACGGAACTTGACTGTGACATTATTCAGTCCTCTGTAGTAAATACATGGGCGTAAGCCTCCATCCTTCTTTTCTACAAAGAAAAACCCTGCAGCAGCTGGAGATGTCGAGGGGCGGATAAACCCATTGTCCATGGCCTCTTCTATATACTCCTCCATAGTCTGGGTTTCACTACGTGATAGAGGATACACTTTACTTTTAGGGGGCATGGCATTGGGCAACAGGTCAATGGCGCAGTCCCATGGTCGATGAGGTGGAAGTTGTGTGGCTTTAGCTTTACTAAACACTTCGGTCAGGTCATTATAACAGGCTGGAATCTTTGTGGTTTGCTTGGTATCTGGGCTTTCAATGCTTGTAGTGAGATATGGTTGGGTTACGGTGGAGTGCATGCAAAGGGCTAGGCAAAATTCAGACCAATGAGTCAGTTCACCATAATGCCAGGAGATAACTGGATCATGGATAGATAACCAGAGAAAGCCTAGGATGATTTCATGTCTGGGTGAGTCAATGACATAGAGAGATATGGCCTCTTGATGGAACAATCCGATATGAAGTGTAAGGGGTTGTGTCTGTTGGGTGATTCCATCTCCTATGGGTGCGTCGTTAACAGCGCTGATTTTGATAGGTGGTGTGCACGGTTGAGTCGGAATGTTGAATTTAGTAATGAGGTCTTTATGAATAAGGTTCAGGGCTGCTCCAGAGTCGATCAGCGCTGTTGAATCAATAGAAATATTTTCAGTAGTCAGCCGAACAGGAAAGGTAAGTGACTTGATAGGGAGGAGAGAAAATTGTTCAATATTTACCCGGGTAGTATTCTTGTTGGTTTTCTGGGCATTGTGAGGGCATTCCATGCTGTGGTGGCCTGCTTCACCGCAGTAATAGCAGAGGTTGAGCTGTCGCCGTCGAATTCTCTCCTCCTCAGAGAGCCTGGAGAACCCCAGTTGCATAGGTTCCTGACTTGGCCTTGATTCAGGTAATGAAGTGAGCTGAGGAACATGGCGAAGCTGATGTGTGGTAGGAGTGCTTGACTGTGACCATCGAGCCGATCTCCTCTTGGGAGCATTCCTCATTAAGTTATCAATTCTGATTGCAAGTGTCACATACTCAGAAAATGAAGAATTCTCACCCTTGCAGGCCAGTTCAGTTTGTAGATCAGCATTGAGACTTTGTTAAAACACAGCCTTCAATGAAACATCGTTCCACCTACTCTGAGCTGCGAGCGTTCTGAATTCAGTGGCATACTCTGCAGCGGTACGGTTACCCTGAGACATGTGAAGTAGTTGTGCTGATATATCCCTGCCCCCAGCGGGATATTCAAACACATCTCGTAGCTGATGAATAAAGTAATCATAGGAAGTTCTAAACATCAAATCAGCCTCCCAAACCGCTGCAGCCCAATCGATCGCTTTCCCAGAGAGTAATGTCATCAGAAAAGCACATTTTTTCCCATCAGAATTAAACTTGTCCTTCTGGTTATCAAAAAAAATCTCCACCTGGCGAATAAACCCTCTGCACTGTTCAGCAGAACCGTCAAACTTATCAGGCATAGCAAAGCTTACTGTTTGCGGCGTGGGTGGAGGAAGCGATCGAATGTAGTGGGTCAGGTATTCGTTGGCAGACTGGAGCTTGTCGAGCTGTTCCTGGTATCCTTTAATCACTTCACTTTGATAAGCAAACGCCGCTTGAAGCTCAGAAACTTCTGCTGGATTCATCGGTGGCGAAGTATTCTGTAATGAGGAGGCGGAAGCCGTGTTGGAATCCATGTGCAGAAGTTTATTAGGAACAGTCCAAAAGGAGCGTGAAGCCAGGCAAAGGGTCAAAACCACAAAAACAGTCCAACAGGCAAACAGGACAAGGGGTAATCCAAAGGCAGGTGTCGAAAAGGCAGGCAAGATGGTCAAACACAAAAGCAATCCAAACAGGCAGCCAAGTCAAAAATGGAAATCCAATAATCAGTAATCAGAGAAAGCAGGCAAATCGTCATACACAAGGTAAACGGACAATAGATACAAAACGCTCGCTAAGGCAGTAGAACTGGCAATACTTTGCAAGGCCTGTTTGGTCATGCCATGCTTAAAATGGCTGCCAAACAGGAAGTGACTGTAGAGTGAGCAGAGGGAGTGGCACACAGTCAGAATTCAGGCGAGGGCTCCCTCTGCTGGTGTGGCATTACACATGTTCACTTTGTTACAAATAATAATAATAATAATGTATTTTAGCATTAATTCAATTACACTTTATTTAATCATATGAAATTCAAAACAAACATTTAATACAAATTAAGCATTTAACAAGCCATTTAAAAATAATTAAAATATATAAACAGCTCATAACTGCAACAAAACACGCAAACTTTATGCAACAAATCAACTTAAAATTTATAACAAAAAATGTACAAAAAAAGAGCTCAAGAGTAAACTCACATAAAAGAACAAAGTGGAACATACCATTTATATTCATAAGTAATAGAATCAGAAGCAGTGATTACAAATTCACAAATATTGATCTAGTCGGTCAAACTGGTTTGTAACAAAGCCTAAAATAGTTAGCGATTATGTTTGATTCCTTTGACCAGCTTACTCACACACTGAATCGTTTGCACCAGTTTCTCACATCAAAATACAGTAGTAACAGCATACTTTATAAGACAGAGCCTATACTGTAGCTACAATCTACTACAGGAACCAAAGCATTTGGCATCAATGAAGCAGCTCTTTATTGTGCATGCAGTTTATATCCATATATCTATAATACTATCAAAAAAGAGTAGCCTATCAAAACACAGGGACACAGGAATTAATTTGTGAAATATTTTAGAATCCTTAAACCTATTTACACTTTAGAACTAAGGTTTTAAAAAAGTTTTATCATGTTCATTTGCACAAAAAACAAGAAAACTAATTCTACATCTCTAACAGAAAAAATAGCCTTCCTGTCATTATGCATTTTAATTAGTGCATACATTTACTTTAGCAACAACTGTTAATTATTATTAAGTAATAAGTAGGCATACACTTGATAAAAGGCTTTATTGAACAGTAACCACTTACCGCTAGCTTACCGCTAATAGAGTACTCTACTCTGTAAAAACTACAAATGTGCAGTTGCTTCCTTTAAGAGCTATTTCTACCTGATTTGACTCTTAAAACACTTCACTTAGAGTAACCAAATGCATTCAGTTGATTCAGTAATTTTGATTAGAATAAAACCTATTAATTCAGATGTTACCTCACAAAACATTTTACAGTGTACTGCTTGGGAGTTAGTCTGATAGCAGTGGCAGGTGTTTGCATGGCAGCAGTGTTAAATGTCAGTCTGTAATGCGAGCTGGACAGCATCTCAGAGCTTGGACAGAGACTTTATTGGCCCCTCCATGCCCTGTGGCCAGCCTGAAGCCTCATGAACAGCCTGACTCCAAATGCTTCAATACAGATTTGAACATTACTCATTCTCAAACACCTGTTAATCCATTTGTGCAGGAAATACACAAATATAATTTTCATAAATATAGGGCACAGTGGGATGAAAGGCACACCTTAAGAAAAATGTGCTTTTCACTACTCCCATAGTGTATGATTGCAGACAAAATATAGATGTTTATATTGAACATGGATGGAGCAACAGATGTTGTGTGAAAATAAATCATTATTTTAGTATTATAGTGGTTTGTTTGTATACATTTTTTTTTTTTTTATAAATGTATGAGGTGGCGAGGTGGGCCTTTTACCCCACACACGGGATAAGAGGCTCACCAGCATGGGGCAAAAGGCACAAAGTATTTACACAAATACTTCAGCTAAAATAATACGGTATTTTTTTAGTAATGTTCAAAACAATCACTCTAGCAAAGATTGTACTATTTTCGGCTTATTTTGATAAATAAAATAATTAATTTTTGTTCAATAAATATACTGTCATTAAAATATGTTCATTTTAAACAGAAACAAAATTATTTTAAAAAGTAAAGATTCTGAAAGCATTGAATGAGATCCCATAATAATTTAATATAGCTTTACAGTAGTAACAAATAAATATGATATTTTATTATATGGTATGAGTATCATACTTTTAAATATGATGATTTCCTTATAAATATGGTGATTATCTCTAAGGTGGACACCCAACTTAATATTCGATATTTACTATCTGAATCTAACAGTGTCATGTCAACAAATGGAAAAGTCAGCCAACAGCAGGGGCGCCTTTTACCCCAAATACCATATTTTTAAATATTCTTCCGTTATTGAAAAACTGTTGTTTTAATTACCTTGAACAAAACTAAAAATCATAATTTGTCTCAAAATATAGTCAATAATTTCATTGATTCTCATTTGCTACATAAATCTACAACAATTTAAAAACCATTAAATATTAGATCAAATTGGTGCAGAATCAACTTTGCGTTTCTGTCTGCGATCGCGTCAAGGATCAGCCAAGTTTCCACGTGCATCATCAAAAGCGATTGCTAAAGGGATAGTTCACCCAAACATTTTTGTCGTAATTTACTCACCCTCAAGTAGTTTCAAACCTATATAAATATCTTTGTTCTGCTGAATGCAAAATAAGATATTTGGCTGAATGCCAGTAACCAAGCAGATCTCGCTCCCCATTAGTCTCACGTAGCCAGACCTTCAGACTGATGGCAGAAGGTCTGGACTCTATCGCAGCTTTCATTGGCCAAGGACCACCCAAGAGGACATTTGACTGACATGTAATGCAACCAATCACAGTTCGTTTTGTTCCACGTCATATTTAGGGGCGTGAAAAATTAAAGTCGATGTCCCTATAATAACAGACTGGCGTGCATCTATTAAATTATTCATTCAAGAACGTTGTGCAAGTTTACTGCAACAATGTAGTCGCGAACTTCACATACTTTTGAAAATCCAGCGTTTAGTTGATCCTGGTAAGCGTTCATTGTCACATTTGTAAACACGACTGCGTTCTTCTTTCCAGGTGGACCGTTAAAGAACGTAACACACACGTCTCCCGGACATCCTGTAGAATTCAACCAACCAGATGACGACTTTGAAAATCCTGAAGTGTTTCCAGTTAAGTGTTTCATATGCATCAGACGTTCAGCCATCGGTGCATGGGCGTGGCGTCTGAGGCTGAGACTAGCCCCCCATTGACTAACATAGTATGAAAAAATAAATACTATGGTAGTTAATGGGGGGCAGGTTCAGTTTGGTTAGTGACATTCTTCTAAATATCTTCCTTTATGTTCAGCAGAACGAAGAAATTTATACAGGTTTGGAACAACATGAGGATGAGTAAATGATGACAGAATTTTCATTTTTGGGTGAACTATCCCTTTAAGAAAAGTGTTGAGATGAATTTTTGTGCCATCTAGTGGTTCAAAAGAAAATAAAGTCAAATAGGCCTTTCACCCCAGTCTGCCTTTAGCCCCGCTGTACTCTATACAAAATTATAAACCGCATTTCCAGAAAAGTTGGGACATTTTGTAAAATGCAATAAAATAAAAAAAAATCTGTGATTTTTAATTCTCTTTAGCCTTCATTTAACTGACAAAAGTACAAAGAAAATATTTCCGATGTTTTCACTGACCAACTTAAATGTATTTTGTAAATATAAACAAATTTTGATTTTAATGGCTACAACAAACTCCAAAATGGGACAGAAGTATAATAAAAGTGAAAAGTTTATAGAATATCCAAGTTCAACTGTTCAACAGTCCTCAATAAGCAGGTGAATTGGTAATTGGTCAGACTATTGTGATTGGGTTTAAAAGGAGCATCTCAGTCTTTGCCAGCAAAGATGGGTCGTGGCTTATCACTTTGTGCAAAATTTCATGAGATAATTGTCAGACAAATCAAAAATCACATTTGTCAATGCAAAATTGCAAAAAAAAAAAAAAAAAAAAATAGGACTTTCACCATCTACCATGCATAATATTTCAGGGAATCCAGAGAAATCTCAGTACGCATAGGTCAAGGCAGGACACCTCAGTTGAATGTGCCTGGCCTTTGAGCACTCAGATGGCACTGCATGAGAAACTGTCATGCTGCTGTGTTAAATACAGGCATATAGGCTTTTGAGTACTATGGAAAACCAGTGTCACTGAACACAGTCTGCCACTGCATCAAGAAATGCAACTTGAATCTGTTACACAAGGAGAAATCTATACATCAATTCTATGCAGAGACGGCAGTGAGTTCTCTAGGCCCGAGCTCATCTCATATGGTCCAGAAGACAGTGGAAATGTGTGCTGTGGTCAGATGAGTCCACGATTAAGCTTGTTTCTGGGGAAAAAAAGGACGTTGAGTTCATAGTCCCAAAGATGAAAGTGACCATCCAGACGTTCATCAGCGACAAGTGCAAAAGCAATCATCTGTCATGGTATATGGGAGCATCAGTGCAAACAGCATGGGTGACTTGCATATGTGTGAAGATACCATTGACGTGGAGACATATATTGGGATTGTACAGAGACATACACTGTCCTCAGGATGACATCTTTCATGGGAAGTCCATGGTTTATAAGATCAAGACAATGTCAGGTCTCATTCTGCATGTGCTACAACAGCATGATTTCGTAGACACATGTGGATGTGACTGACTGGCCATCAGATCTGACTCCTATTGAAAATGTATGGCCCATCATAAAAAGGGGAATCAGACAACGATGACCACAGAGTGTTGAGCAGCTTAAGTTTTGTATCAAGCATGGGCAAAAATTTTGCTTGCAAAACTTCACCAATTAGCATCCTCAATTCCCAAACGATTAAAAAGTGTAATTAAAAGGAAAGGTGATGTGACACAGTAGTAAACGTGCCTCTGTCTCTACTTTTTTGGAGTGTGTTGCAGCCATCAAAATCAAAATTTGTTTATATTTACAAAATACAATTAATTTGGCCAGTGAAAACATTGGAAATCTTTTCTTTGTACTTATGTCAATTAAATAAAGGTTAAAGAGAATTAACAAATTACAGATTCTTAATTTTATTGCATTTCACAAAACGTCCCAACTTTTCTGGAAATGGGGTTGTATTTTTTGAAATGGATGTTTGTTAGTTGAAAGATTATGTGGCCAATTCATTTTCACGATTTGAGAAATGTATACTGAACAGTGAAATTGGTAACACTTTCTATGAAGACCATGCTTAAAATGAATTATAGCTCCATTTATACTTATTTATAAGCAAGTATTACTATTTTATAAACATATGAAGACTTATTAAGACCTATACCACATTATAAGAACAGTTATAGTTACATTTATATTATTTTTATAATTACTTATAAGTCATGCATTTTCCTTTTCAATGCATGTTCATAATTCATTATACACTGATTTATAAGTATTAATTAGTCCGTCATATGGTTCCATGAATGTGTTTATAAAGATGCAGCTTGCATTGCTATAATGTTATTATATTATAGTTACAATGACTTTTTCTTCAGATTTATTTCTGTCAAATTAGTGAATATATTCTTATAAATAGCCGTGTTGTGTTCTTATAAATACTTATTGTGAGTAATAATAGTTATTAATCTCTATAAATGCATCATTGTTGGCTTTAAGTAAAGTGAAAACATGGGATGCAATTTTCTTAAATCAAATGTTAAGAAATCACGAATATGTGCTCATTTTACATTTTAAGTTGCTTACTTGTAAATGTAACTAATGAACAACAATTCCTGTAAAAAAAAAAAAAAACAAAAAAAAAAACTGAATGAGTCTTCATAAATATATTTATAGAATAGTAATACTTACTTATAAATAAGTATAAATGTGGCTATAAATCATTATAAGCATGGCCTTCATAGAAAGTGTTACCGTGAAATTTTATTTTGAATATAAATAAAGTATAAAAGTATCTGTTTCACAAATATTTTGTTCATTCTGCTAAATTAGGGTCATACTGCTAAATTAGGGAAAAACAAATGGTAAAGATCAAATTCACTCATCCTTCCATCACAAACTAATGTCAAATATTATTTCACTGAATTGGACTTGTGAGTGTCTCTCCAAATGACAGTGTATTAAGGTCTAAAAATCATGGAAAGAAAAAAGCACAAAAGACATCCTGTCAAACATCTAAACCCCAGAAAGCCTTGAGTTTTATTCTTATATAGATTATAAGAATTAACAAGTCAAATAATTCTACAGCAGAAGCTAGTTGACATGTGGTGGTTTTGAGGGAACTTGACTCCCTTTGTTACATTTGTATGTGGCCTATTGCCACACATGTCTTTGTATTATCATACAACAGAGAAGAAGATGAGCACACAATGTGGCTAAATTAACTTTCCCAATTTGGCAGTAAATGAAATCAATTCTATCCTTTATGTTACTTTTTTTCATATGCCTTTTGTCTTGTTGTGGAATCTTTTCTCTCTCTGCCTCATTCATCTGTTTTGCCCTTTCCTTGATCTGATAGCATTAAACATATAATTAAGCCATAAAGGAAGGGCTGATGAGCGTCGCAGATGGTAATTGCGTCTACGTTTGAATGAAATGATATGCATTGCTACAATTTACAGCCTGTTCCTCATATTTTATTCAGAAACCTTTTATCTCTTTTCCCTCAGAATTATTCTGCAATAAATTTAGACATCTTATCAATAGTGCAGTGATAGAGGCAGAAACCTGGAGACACAAGGGAGGGGAAGAAAAGAAAAGGAGAATTGAATAAAGAAAAATGTCCAATATTTTGCACTATTAGAAATAGTCTTCTTTTAGAAGTTGCCTCTTATGCGTCTGTCTCATGTCTTGTGTTAAAGACAGAGCACTTCAGCTGGACATAAAACACTTTTAATTAATAATAGTTTTAAAGTTAGCTTTGTGCACTTTGTGTGTAACATCAGAGCATTACATTTGATCCTGTTGTATAATGATCCTATAGCTTAAACAGCAGAGTATAATGGTGCTTGAAACGGTAAGAACATGTTTGATTCTCAGGGAACATGAACATGAAAAAATATGTATCTTGTTTGCAATGTAAGTTGCTTACCATAAATGTAAATGTAAGAGTGAAGCACTTGAAGACGTCCATTACCAGTCCATCCTTTCTGAAAGAAAGTAAAGACATGCAAACTGATTAGAACAGCTAAGCATTTAACATCAGACTAGTTACTGTTTACCATGCTGAATAGGCCACCTAAAATCAGAGTGAATTTCCATGTTAGCATTGCTGGTTATTGCTGTTCACTAGAAAATTTTGCCGGTAAGGCTGGTCGACCAGCATGATTATTTTTTTTTTTTTCATGACAAAGCTGCTTGTTCAAGGAACTCTTTCTGATTAAGCTAGTAAAGCAGCCTGCAAGTAGGAATGCACAATGTGCAAGGGGTTACAGGCACAATTCGGTACCTCATCCTCAAGCTCATCTACAGTGCCCAACCAAAATAATCATCCACCTTAGTATAAATGTAATCATTCCTTAATTAACTCATAAATGTGTTCGGCATTCTGCAACAAATATTTCTCAGAGTTTCTGTACTATTTAAAGTTGTAAAGTGAGTTGGATATATTTAAAATAAGGAAATGCAGTGCACCCCATCCGTAGGGGCAGAAATGAGTCTGCCCTGCTTCTTTTTAGATTACCTTACATAAGTCAACAACTAATAAGATTGTGAACACATCCATTCTTCTTTTAACAGGGGACAGGGGGATGTATAGCATACCAAATTAGTGAAAGTATAAATCCTTTAATTTAAATGTACTCATGTAAATAGCCTGTTAATATTTCTGTAGTGTTTATATTCATTCTGAGAATCAACATGGCTTTCCTCCAGAACTTGTAACATTCTAAATCAATACTGACAAAATAAATATTAAGATAATTCTAAGATAATGCTCTTGTCACTGTCACGCCAGGCTCTACCTCACTCTACCAGCGATCACAGTCCCCTGAGTTCTAATCACATGCAACTGTCACTCATCACAGCCCATCAGCAGCACTATAAAGCACGCTCACACACAACAGTTGGTGTCTGGCCTCGTCAGAGCATACGGACTAACTTACCTGCTTTACACACCTGAGAATTCTTTTTGTTACCTAACTGAAGTCTTCCAGGTCATCTTCAGTCTTCCAAGTTGTCTTTAAAGTCTTCCCATCATCATCCTGTCAAGTCAGTTATATTCTTGTCTTGTCTGCTTCCCAGTGTGTTGTTGTCCAACCTGCGTCCAACCTGCAAAAAAAATACTATATCACTATCCATCACGTTTTTCTGAAATAATCTGCCAAAGTTTCTACTCACCTAATGTTGTGTCTGTTCTGCCGTTCCCGCTCTAGGCATGTACTAGATCCTATCAGTCAACATTTGAGCACCTCTGCTAAAAGTATGTAGATGTGTTAGGCTGTGAGAATGTAAAACTTACTAATGGTTAATCATAAGCTAGCACTACACAGAATCTGCCCCACCTAAATTCATGATTAGGAGTCGCTACTGCTTCACTTTCTCACAAAATAATGTCACTATAGCAATCAACAGGCAATCAACTAGCAAACAACTTGCTTTGAGCAAATTTTATTGCACACAAATAATGACTACAAATATCTCTACATTTATGTTTGATACAAAATTTCAGATGTTTAGTCTAAACAGTTTCCTAATGAGCAAAAAAGAAAACAGCCACAGAAAATAAAATAAAAAAGTTTGGTCCATCCCTTGATGATAACTGCCCTCCTGTTCTCATCAACAGATGAGCCAAACTTTTATTTTATTGTATTTTATTTCTGTGGCTTTTGTGTGTGTGTATGTGTGTGTGTGTGTATGTGTGTTTGTTTTGTTGTGATTCCCTGCTTTTTATTTTGCTTTCCTGCTTTTTTGCTCCCTGTTTTTTTGCTTGTTTTGTTGTGATTCCCTGCTCACTTCCAGCCTAGATTGGATGATAAGCAATTGTCATGTCAGACTTATTTAAAATAAACCATCTTGTGCCCCCACTCTCTTGGAGGGCCCTACACCATATGAATGAATGAATGAATGAATGAATGAAGGAAGGAAGGAAGGAAGGTAGGAAGGAAGGAAGGTAGGAAGGAAGGAAGGGAGCATTTATATAACGCTTTACTATGTACTACTGTATACCCAAAGCGCTTTACAATCATATCAGAGGGTCTCCTCAACCACCACCAGTGTGCAGCTCCCACTTGGATGATGCGACAGCTACCACACTGTAGGTGGAGTAACTAAATATGAACTAAACGCCACAGACATTTGCAGGTAATAAAGTTTGCAACTACATATTTATAAAAGTCCAAAACAATATGTGAATATATTTTTGCAGTACCACCTGGAGTTAACCACAGGTCAAAAAGCCTCCAAGGTCCAGGGACCGTTTTACCTCTAGGTGTTTGTGTCTATATGTGTTTGTGTGCATATGTATGTGTCTGTACTGTGACAGTCACAATGTGGATTGAGTGGATTATCTTTGCTGTGTCCCTAGAGGAGATTTAGCCTTCAAAACATCACAGTTTCTCATTTGGTATTCCACCATACAATCCCAAATAAACCATGAAAGCCGTTAACACAACACCTTTAACACTGATATTGATATTGTCCTGTCCAAACCACTTACTCCTATACAGGACAGACTTTCTTTTTAAAACTTTGCTCCTTCAATGAGCTGAACATGTTTGTGGGCCTGTAGCCAACACAAGCTGATAGTATTGAACTGTCCCTGGTGTCATCCTGCTCTCTGCTGATACTTGAGCAGGGGTAAGACAAGCCATATAGGTTTAACTCGCGTGTCTGTTTGACCTGCCAAGTGCTGAGATATGCCAGCTGGCGGGCTTACGCCTTGGGGGGTGGGGTGGATTGAGCTCTGCACCTCAGGCCCCTGCTGTTTAGTCATGGTGTAACTCCATTACCTTTAAGTACTGGTGCTTATGTCCGCTGGCTGACTTTAACAACCCTACTACCACTTTCAGCCTGAAATCCACTTCACCCAGACCCCTCTGTGCTCTCAATGCCTGGGGAGACATCTGTGTAACTGGTAATAGACTGTAGAGGAAGGATAAAAAAAGAAAAAGAAAAAAGATAATGCTTTTGATCGATCAGCACGAACAAATTTCATTTGGGAGATCAATAACAGTTTTTATAGATGACAGAACCAAACAAGTACATTTATTTCCTGTCTGTGATTGCATCTCTCCGGCAGAGAAGAGGAGCCGGTCGCCGATTCTGTGTGCAGTGGGAACAGAACCCCTTCTGCTGCTTTATTGCTCACAATCTGTATTTAAAACTAATATCAGCCTGCTGTGCATGGCCCAAGGCTACAGCTGCATAACCTGATATATATGGAACTCTTGTGTTCCCTTTGTATTAGAATGTGAAAAATACCTTTTCCTCCACATTTCTCATTGGACATCAATTTCTTTTTGTTTGTGTTTGGTGACTATAATGATTGTTTTTTTGTTTTTTTTGTGGGCACTGGGGTAGTGATTTGTAATGCCTCTCTGTATGATGTAGCCCAGGCATATTACAAAAACTGATTTTGGAGAATGGTGAGGCTGAGGATGGAGTGGGGGTGGTTGGGGGGTTGGTGTTTGAGGGACTGGAGGAGGGGGATGCCGAGTTTACACTCAACCTTTCTCTCGTTGTTCTTCTCGTCTCTGTGATGCAGGGGTTAATCCGTATATCCCCTCCAGACACGAGAGCCCTTACAGTGGTGCATTGAACGGTGGCTGATGTACATCCACAGATACAGCACAGACAGAAAGAGAAAGCTCGTCCACATAGATAAATATTTACTGAAGGAAGTAGAGCTTGAGGCAAGCTCCTTAATCAGGAGGAATATACAGACCTCAAAGGAGACCTGACTCATGTCTTATGACTGTTCATAAAGGGT
Organism: Mylopharyngodon piceus; assembly: GCA_039654765.1. Lineage (NCBI taxonomy): Eukaryota > Metazoa > Chordata > Actinopteri > Cypriniformes > Xenocyprididae > Mylopharyngodon > Mylopharyngodon piceus. Next base: position 27,831,521 of record CM077441.1, on the reverse strand, counting down.
AAAACACCTGTTGAGAGGATTCACTGCAGAAATTAAGATAACTTATGCTCATCCATTTATATTCACTTTTAATACAAATCTATGGATTATTCTCCTCATCAGTGGTGTAAGATATTGGGTAACACTTTCCATGAAGCCTGTATTTGTAATATATCATAAGGGTATTCTTAATTCTTAATAAAGCCTTAACTGTAAAAATCTTTATAATATGTATCAACTCATGAATAATTGTAACAACAGTTATAATACATTAAATACTTAACTATTTGTGGATCTAAGGTTTAAGAGTATGATCATTTATAACACATGAAGAACACCATGTTATATCCATTTAAGTTATTATAGTTCCAATTATTATAATGTATTATACAGTAAATGTATTATAAGTATCTCATATCTTGACATTGTTTAAGATCTACTCAATATCTTATTACATATTCTGAGTGGTCTTTTACTTTAAAGTGACAAATACAAAGTCTTGTAAACATCTAAAAGGCTTTATAATGTGGTCATAATATTTTTACAAGTAGTCTTTGTCTGCTTTGTGTACAGCAATATAAGTCTTCTTTTAAACAGCCATACGATATCGTGAATGGTTATATGACAAATGTGCTTTGAACATGTTTTATTGTAATATCAATAAAATCATTTTTGCTGATTTAAAAGGGTGAGCTTCATCTTTCTCACAATGAAAATAACATTAGCCTCACTAGAAACACTCAAATATGAACAACCAGTCCTAACTGTTCATATGATGTAAGATAATGTCAAGATATGAGACTTATAATACAAAAACTGTGGGAACTATAATCCATTATAATGTGGATATAACATGCTGTTCATCATGTGTTATAAATCATCATATTATTAAATCACTAAAATGAAGTATTATAGGTGTTGTCACAATTATTCATGAGATGATACAGTATATTATAAGTCTTTTTTATATTGCATTAAGAATACCCTTATACTGCGTTATAAATAGAAAGTGTTACCAATATGCACACACACACACACACACTAAAGGACTTGGGTTCAGAGGACAGTGCGACAGTGTCCTCTTGTCCTGGTGCATTTATATTTGGCCCAGGTTGGGCAAAGGGCTGAGATGCATATTGTTTGTGTTCATTTAAATAAGGAGAAATGTCAGCTTTCCATGGCTGTAGGCTGCTTGCATGTTAGATGATCCAGTCATTGGTGCCTGTGGTTGTGGGGTCGTGGCTGGTCCTTCCAGGTCAGTGTCAGCCATGTGGCGGTTTCGGGCCATAATTGACCTTTTGACAGAGCGCAAGGAGACAGTTCCTCTCCCAGGGCTGGAATAATCACTTCGGATCTCCTGGTGCGGAAAACTCACCTCAAGTAATTAAAAATGCTTGTTAATAAAAAATAGCTTTTGTTTTTTGTTTTGAGAAAAATAAAATTTAAGTAACACACCATTTCTCTCTTCAGTCACATCAAATGAATTTCCAAAGCTTCCAATATATTCTAAAATAAACCATCTTGCACTTTTATCTGTACAAGTTTGTGGCAGACGAATTTTTCTATTTTATTAATTATTCAATTACAAATAATTAAACAGTAAATAGTCTTTCATGGTTCTATTATTGCTACTTCGCAATATCCCTAGCCCAGCGTAAGGCAGGTACAGTAGATTGAATTAGGCCTTAAGTGTGTGTGTGTGCGTGTTCCATGTGTGATATAGCCTCCATGAAACGCATACGTCCCCAGGTCCGCCCTAAGGGTGCAGAGCTTCACCCGGATCTCTGACGTCTGATTTGTTAACCATGTGACCCATGGCAATGTCTCTCGTCTCTCCCCTCACCCCTCTTAGACCTTTTGTTGTCCCCCCCCCCCCCCCACACACACACTCAATTGTTTTTGGTCTCCTCTGCCTCCATTCTGTTATTACAAAGCTTGCAGAGAGGATGTAGAAAACACTATTAAAGGGTAGGATTAGAATTTTGGATTTTAAAGAGTACAAAATGATGCATAAAACAACACAGGACCACTGAAACATGAAAACAAAATGCTCCATCATATGATACCAGATGCCAACAGCATGCAAAATAATTTACCACTATCATTAATACACAGGCCTTTTTATTTTCTTAACACATAATTTTTCAACCACAGTATAAAGCTGTCATTAAAATTTAGTCTGAAGCATATTTGCATGTAGTGAACTAAAGCCTCTCATATAGTAAACCAAACAGTATAATTTCAGAGTGTGCAGAGGGAGAAAAAGGCTTCAAGCATTTTTCGTATGTCTTTAAAGTGTTTACAAGACACAGAAAAATAAAGACACAGCTTCAAACGCTACAGGCCTGACTGGTGGGAATGGAGTATTATGATATTAATTAAAACACAAATCGGCCTTCCCCCCTCTCTGCGTATAGCCCGTGGGTATACAATGTTGTACACTTGATTGAATCAGGTAGTAGCAGCCAGCTAGGCTTTTCGTATTTTGCGCTTGAAGGGCTAAGAAAAATTTGAGCGTGGCTCCATTACTCTCAATTTGATGGGGAAGTGCTTTATAAGAGCAACCACAAGCTGACAGCATAGTTTGAAACATACTTTAATTTTTAGTTGAATATCACATTTGCAGGTTTACCATTTGATGGTATATGAATGTAGAGGAGACCATAATAATCTGAAAGCTGAATGTCGAACCCTGCCATGTATAAAATATTGTCCTTTTAAATTCATAGTTTTCACATGTCATCACACCCTTATAGAAACGCCCACCCAGAGGGCAAAACAAGGATTTAAAGTCAAGACACCTTTATTTATATAGCGTTTTATACAATACAGATTGTTTTAAAGCAGAATTACAATGATAAACATTAAATAGTCAATGATGCAAACAGAATTCAATTCTGCTGTAAAGCAGCTCTATAAATAAAATATTGTTCAGCTGAAGTCAGTTCAGTGTTGATTCAGTTCTGTTTAATAACTGTGTAAAGTTGATCAATTATGGAATGAGTTCAATTCAGCCTTCCGCCATTGCCCACTAATCATTTTTACCAGGTTTGTGCCAAGTGCTAATGTAGTAAGACAGTGATATTCAAATACCAATTTCACCTTATTAATGATGCATACTATATACAGGCAATCAGATGAACCCAGAATATAAACGCAATGCACAGTTTCTCGTTAAGTGTTTTTCCCATAGTAAACCATTATAAAGAATACGCTTAACCATTTAGGACCTTGTGTTCATATTCTGGCCTAATCTGCTAGCCTGTATATAGTATGCAACATCAATAACGTGTATACTGAATTTGGTCTTTTAATAACAGTTTTAGTACACTTTAAGTGTTTTCACATTAAGTGTTTTAGAATGTCCCGCTGTTTTAGTGATTGAAATACTGCAGCAGGTGCTGTATATACATCACAAGTGCCCAAAACTTGCATTTTGTTCAAATATTTTTGTTTTTCTTCTTTAGAGATGGAAAACTGACAGGCCTATTATGCAGTTCTATGGATGTTTCGCCAGGTCTCCGCACCTGTCATGTGATGGAAAACAATGAATTGGTGGGGCATATATTTTGGACAATAAGTAAAAAAAAAAACTTATTTAAAAATGTTAAATTTAAAAAAAAAAAAAAAAAAAAAAAAAATTTGGTTTGTGTGTTATGTTTCCATTGTTTTGGTCTTGTCAAGTGGTTCTCAGTTCTGTCTTGCCATTGCTATATCATCTTAATTAATCACAGGTAGTCATTAGTCATTGTGTATATATTTTATAGCCCTCATATCCCCGTTGTCTCTTGTCTAGCTTTGTTTTATGTAACCCGCTGTTTGGTGAGACTGTTTTCATGTTTAAATCAAGTTCAAATTTGTTCAAAACATGGTTTGGTTCTGTTTACTTTGCATGTTTAAGTTTTAAATAAAGTGCACTTGGGTTCATTTAACTTGCCTTCAGTGGATGATTGTTACAGACAGGTTATGCGTCATGCCCTTATCCTTGAAAACCATCAACAAAACTTCACTGGGTCAGTGGCGCAGGGTATGCACGTGCAAATGGGCCCGGGAGGATTAGGGGCCCGCCCAGGGAGACCTTTTAATTAAAACGAGGGAATGAATTTTTAATTCGTGGCCACGAGATTATATATATATATATATATATATATATATATATATATATTGTATGCTTGTCATGTGCAGTAATTTCTTGTTTCTCCGTAATTTCTTGTGTACATTTGTTATGTTTTGCACCCCGCGGCTGCCGTAGAACAAACGCCGTCATTTTTTTTTAAAAATGACGTTGCACTATGTACAAACGCTGCATTGCCACGCCAAATTAAAAAAAAAAATAAAACACTGTGAGAGGTTAGTGGCTAGCTAATTGAACATTAAAGGATGTACAAATACAAACATCAAAAGTGGGGCCTTAGTTAGTTGCTACACAAAAACTACCCAAAATAGTTGTTCTCTCAACCATCAAAAAACTGTCTATCACATCTAGCTTCAGCGACATGTGCACCGTTTCAGTAAATTTTACCATCACTGTTACTGTTGCTTCAGCGAAGCGCTCATTTTCAAAACTGAAGCTAATAAAAAAATATTTGCCGAGCACCATGTCGCAGAACAGACTGACTCGCAGTTCTTCTCATTGAGAATGCACGAAGCCGTGAATTAAACACCAAGGACATAAGGGATGCATTTGCCGAAAGAAAGGCCCGGAGAATGCAACCAAAATGAGTGAGTAGTTTTCTGTTTTTACATTTTGGGCCGCCGTGCCAAGATCGTTTGTGTTTGCATGCAGTAGTTTAGACATTGGCTGAACCTTGGTTATTTTAGAATTCTTTTTAGTTTCGTAACTTCCGTTCTGGTTGTGAAAAGTTGTTGGGTAGAGTGTGTTTTTTATGGTATTGTTTGGTATGGTATTCTCTTGATACGCTACAGTGAACGTCCAAATGTCTCTTGTACTTGGGGGACGGGGGCTTTGCATATTGGCTTATTACGCCACTGCATTAGTGTGAAATAAAATGTGACCCAAACTAAATTAAAAATAGGCTTAAAAATGAACTCACATTTCTGCTGCTGTTTATGTATGATTTTTGTCATGTCAGTGTTACTATCTTTGCATATTGTTGGGACTACGAGGTGCATGATAATATTAGCCTAAATATGAATGTTTGATTTTATCAGGACATTTTTGTTTATTTTTGTACAGTGTCGTCCAGTCAATATAAAGTCCTGAAGCAAAACCAGTTTAAAACCAGGGCTTAAATTAGAAGAAAAAAAAAAAACAAAACAAAAAAAAACGGTTAATAATTTTTATTATTATTATTATTATTATTATAAATTAAGATTTTTAAATGAGTAAAAAAACAGAGCTTAATAAAACATTTTGTATAAGTCTTAATGGAACAAGGGAATGGACCATTTAGTTTATGTGATTCATATTCATAAATTTAACCATATTTTAATTTTTTAAATGTACGAATGCAAATCACATAAACTGAAATGGTCCATTCCCTTGTTCCATTAAGATTTATGCAAATTGTTTTAAGCTGTATTTTTTTTTTTTTTACTCATTTAAAATTCTTAATCCATGATATAATATGTAAGGATTATTCAATTCAATTTGATGGAATTTTACTATACAACTGAAATTAGCAAATCTAAAAAAAAAAAGTTTAAACATTTTTTGAGTGCAGCATTTCATCACTGGATTTACAGAAATCATTTCATTTTTTTTTTTTTAAAAGTGTCTCAACATAGCAACATTCATTGCATATCTAATCAACTCATGACAAACACATTAATTATTATTTGAATTAGGGCTGCACGATTTATCGCGATTAAACTGCACACGATTTGGCAAAGGCTGTTAGCATATGGAGCCATACTTCATTGACAAGCTGCACATAAAAAAATTATCGCAGCCTTTGCGATTTCATAAAAGCACTAAGAATTTAAGCGATAATCGCGTTTAAGTTCAATGTTATTTTTCGTATTGTACGATAAATCGTGCAGCCCTAATTTGAATTATCACTCAGTAAATAATTTAACCATATATTACTGTCTTTGGAAGGCTTTTGTCTTTCAAACAGATTAAAATGTACAAATTCATGTCATTTCACATTTACATGTAATGCAATGCAAGCATTCCCCATCTTTTTGTCAGCTGAACCTCTTTGACCTAATATATACAGTGCATCCGGAAAGTATTCACAGCGCTTCACTTTTTCCACATTTTGTTATGTTACAGCCTTATTCCAAAAGGGATTAAATTCATTATTTTCCTCAAAATTTTACAAACAATACCCCATAATGACAACATGAAAGAAGTTTGTTTGAAATCTTTGCAAATTTATTAAAAATAAAAAACAAAATCACATGTATGTATTCACAGCATTTGTCATGATACTCAAAATTGAGCTCAGGTGCATCCTGTTTCCACTGATCATCCTTGAGATGTTTCTACAACTTGATTGGAGTCCACCGGTGGTAAATTCAAACCAAGCCATGAAGTCCAAGGAATTGTCTGTAGACCTCCGAGACAGGATTGTATCGAGGCACAGATCTGGGGAAGGGTACAGAAAAAATTCTGCAGCATTGAAGGTCCCAATGAGCACAGTGGCCTCCAATGGAAGAAGTTTGGAACCACCAGGACTCTTCCTAGAGCAGGCCGCCTGGCCAAACTGAGCGATCGGGGCAGAAGGGCCTTAGTCAGGGAGGTGACCAAGAACCTGATGGCCACTCTGACAGAGCTCCAGCATTTCTCTGTGGAGAGAGGAGAACCTTCCAGAAGAACAACCATCTCTGCAGCACTCCACCAATCAGGCCTGTATGGTAGAGTGGCCAGACGGAAGCCACTCCTCAGTAAAAGGCACATGACAGCCCGCCTGGAGGACTCTCAGACCATGAGAAACAAAATCTCTGGTCTGATGAAACAAAAATTGAACTCTTTGGCCTGAATAGCAAGCGTCATGTCTGGAGGAAACCAGGCACCGCTCATCACCTGGCCAGTACCATCCCTACAGTGAACCATGGTGGTGGTAGCATCATGCTGTGGGGATGTTTTTCAGGAACTGGGAGACTAGTCAGGATCGAGGGAAAGATGAATGCAGCAATGTGCAGAGACATCCGTGATGAAAATCTGCTCCAGAGCACTCTGGACCTCATACTGGGGGGAAGGTTCATCTTCCAACAGGACAACGACCCTAAGAACACAGCCAAGATAACAAAGGAGTGGCTACAGGACAACTCTGTGAATGTCTTTGAGTGGCCCAGCCAGAGCCCAGACTTGAACCCGATTGAACATCTCTGGAGAGATCTGAAAATGGCTGTGCACCGCTCCCCATCCAACCTGATGGAGCTTGAGAGGTCCTGCAAAGAAGAATGGGAGAAACTGCCCAAAAATAGGTGTGCCAAGCTTGTAGCATCATACACAAAAAGACTTGAGGCTGTAATTGGTGCCAAAGGTGCTTCAACAGAGTATTGAGCAAAGGCTGTGAATACTTTATGTACATGTGATTTTTTTTTTTTTTTTTTCTTCATTTTTTATTTTTAATAAATTTACAAAGATTTCAAACAAACTTCTTTCACGTTGTCATTATGGGGTATTGTTTGTAGAATTTTGAGGAAAATAATGAACTTACTCCCTTTTGGAATAAGGCTGTAACATAACAAAATGCGGAAAAAGTGAAGCGCTGTGAATAATTTCTGGATGCACTGTATTTACTTGAGGTACCTCCTGAGATTTTAAGTCAGTAAGTTAGGTCAATAATAAATTAAGTCAATAATAATATTAATTAATAAACAGTACACTGTTCTCTGATGTCGGTTAATGTTCACATGACATGCTGGTAAACAAATAAAATATTTCATCTTTTTTAATATGTGTATTATTTTGATTGTTTTATTTTAAAGTTATTTATTTTAATTTTAACTTTTTTATGATTTAATTAATAGGTTTTCATTAAACTCTCAAACCCCTTGCCGTTCCATCATGAAACCCCAGTATGGGAAACTCTGACATAATATAATATTTAATGCACTTCATGTTGATTATAACAAAGAATGGAACATATTTTCATTCCCTTTGTATTTTTATACCAATATGGTACAAGATTATCCTATTCAAATCAATGTGATAAACAAATTCGGGTCAAAAGTAATTTAAAAGTAATCAAAAAGTAGTCAGATTATACTACCATAAATGTGTAAAGTAATGGATTACGTTACTAGCTACAATTTTTGTCATGTAATTTGGAATTAGCAACTTGAATACAATTTGTAAGTAATCTACCCAGCACTGATTTTATATATATATATATATATACTATGGGGCTGTTGAATGCTCAAATCTGATTGGTTGACCAATGTTCTAAGGTGTGCAATTATTTTCAGGGAAACGCACAGCTAAAGTAGTTCTAGGCAGGTCTTGACCGCATTGCAGTTCCATATCAATTCGCCAAATGTTTTCAGTTATTTCAATAGGTCCTACAGCCTACAACCGCAAAAGAAACAAAACCCACAACATCACTGACTAAGCAAATAAATATAGTAAACAATAGGATGAAAACGACAAATTATTGTCTTGGTTTTTGCCACAAAATGTTTTATTGCGTCCTGAAAGTAGGGCTGCATGATTAATCGGACGATTAGAAAAAAAAACATTGAAATCGCGCTTAAACGATTTGGCTTAGTGCGATTATGAAATCGCAAAGCTGCAATTATTATTATTATTTTTTTTTATGCACGGCTTGTCAATAAACTATGGCTACAAATGCTAATCCATCTGAAAGCACTGCGAGTTTGAGCCGCTTATAATGTACATTTGAAAAAGCAACATGCGTCAAACATCTTTCCAGACATGAGAAGCATTTATTAACATCTTGTCCAACAAAAGACAACATTTAATAATGTTTTTACTCCAAACTCACTTCATAACGACAGTTGAGTGTCCTTCTGTGAGATGATGTGGCTTCTTACACAGAATAAGGCAGTCGTGTGTTTATTAGTCATGTTTAATCAATCAAAATGTTTCAATCTTCTGTTTATTCAGCTACAGCGATAGTATGGGATTTCCTGGAATGACGCGTTCTACTTCGGCAGCAGGGCATATTTGCAGTTTCTGCGCGAGAGCGCCCTCTGGCTTTCAGATGGAGAAGCATTTACTACTGATCACAGAGCCGTACAGCTAATCGCAGCCTTTGCCAAATCGCGTGCGATTAAAATTGCGATAAATCGTGCAGCCATTTTCAACACAGTCAAATGTATCTAATATGATAAACAGCGATGTGTTACCTCATACGCTTGACCGGAAGAAGTGGAAGCGGCGACTGCAGCATAATAAAAGTTCCGCTGCACGCGAGACGTGTCGTGTTCTTCTTTCATTAGCAATCGCTCCAGCAGCCTCGTTCAGCTCCAACATCACTTGCCCCAACACTGCTTCATACTAAAGTAATGTTAATAATCTCATCCATGAACATAATTTCTGCCCGAGTCCCGTCCCAATTCTTTTCCACTGACTGTGAGGTGAAGACGACATCTCCTAAGTTTCCACGCTCAAACTTGGCGTCATCAAGCTACGCTTTTGTTTTGAATAGGCGACCTCTAGCGGCAAAAATCTACATATTGCAGCTTTAAACGGGAATTTTTGCCCCCATATTTTGAATTTTATGGACATTCTGACTGCTTTCTATAGGCTCCATCACACAGTGAGTTGTTGCCCAGCCTGCATCATATTCATCATCAGCTGTATGAAATGTCAGATGACCTACGTAGGTCTGGGGGCGGGGCAAGTGCGTTAAATGCATTAAAAAATTTTTTCACATTTTGGTATGCTTTGAAATGTTGCCTTGTGAAAGCTAACCGAACCAAGAAGAAAATGCAACATTGTAACAATTTAAGTCCCTGTTTCGGAACAAAGCAAACAATCTCAGGTCTGAAAATGCCCACGCCTGGTATTTGCTGTCTAGTCATATCCAATACAGCCTGTGCATAGCACTTAATCTTTTATGACACAAGATCTTGGCCAAATGTAGGCCTATTAAACGACAGAAAAAACGAAGTGCCCATATAGCTACAATAAACTTTGTAACCTGTAAGTTGATCGCAAAATTTCTCAGGAGAACACAAACATTTTGCAAGCGAACACAAAGTTTCTCTGGGGAATGCAAAACATTTGCGAGGGAACGCAAAAGCATTGACAAATAATTCTTCCTCCCATCATATACTTTTCTTCACCATAAAACCGTAAATTTGAGCTTGATTTTAGTAAAATTATAATAAAACAATGACATGCAAGTGTATGACCATACGTAAAGCCACAATATAACTTAATTATTTAAAAAATACATTTTTATTTAATTTCCTGAATAGTAGTGGTTTTACTACACTAACCTGCAATTTCCATTGGTTTCAAAACACACACCATGCTGGATGTAACCCGCCATTCATTTTCACCTGAAAGTAATGCTTTAACGGTTGGTGACATATCCTTGGAAAAACTGAGATGCAAAAGCTAATACCAGTGCATTGACATTGCGAAATACCTATGATGACTATTTGAATTCATGATTGGTTGACAGCCAATTTTAAAATATTAAACAGAACAAGGAAAAAAAACAAACAAACAAGGAAAAAAACCCAAACAAACAAAAAAACTTTATTAATAGGTTAATGGTAATTTCAAATAAAACTTTTGTTAGAATTTTGCTGTATTTGGCCGAGCAGTTGTTTGGGTGGCTCGCCAATGTATTCGATTTCTCTAAACATAAAATAAGTGAGCTTGACCTGAGTTCTTGTGGGGAGAAGAATTTATTGAAGGTAGTAGTATAGCACAGTTCTTCAGCAGTGATGTTAGCGTGTCAGTCTTCAAGAATCTTAACCCAAAGTTCTGTCTGTGGGACAGAACTTTATACATGAAGACAAAAGGGCTACAAACAACAGAAAACTGTTAGGACCTCCCACAGGAGATCGATCTACCCTGCAATATACTCTGAGCAATGCTGTTTCTTTGTCATTCACACCCATCAGTTTCTATAAATACACAATATTTTACTTTTCAGAACTCTTCTTTTTGGAACGATTACATTTAAAAAAAAAAAAAAATATATATAAATTTTTTGCTCCTATTAAAATTTTGTTTTCAGAGCCCTATTTAAAACCACCATCTTACACACTATAGGCAATTGGTTTCCCTTAGGATTTTGATGTGAGAGTTAATGAGTTGCTGTGTATTATGGAACTCTCTCTAAAATAGGATCATGGATCTAAATTGATTGTGTTGGAATAGTATTGGTGTCCAGAGCACTTCAATAATCTTACACAAATTCACTTTTGTATTTCAATTATGAATGCGATCAATAGCTTATGATACTCTCCCCGCTGTAGAATATTATTGACTGGCACTATATAGAAACTGTTCCTTTTCTAGCCATGTCCCTCTGTTAGGACCCTGCTCATTATTGCTCTTAGTTTGTGTGATGGAAACGGACAGGAAAAACTCCATTAGTGAGTCCTTTCCTGCTCATTAAGGATCTGTCCTGCTGAGCTGTGAATATGTAAAGTTTTAATAAGCACAGTGACAGGATGAAAGCACATCTACTAGGCTTTAATGCGGTAGAAAGGAGAGGTAATATAACACAATAGAGGAGAGAGATGGCTGTAATTAGACGCACATGCATTGCATGGCCCCGTGCCTCCTGAAGACTACAGTTCATGGCTAAGAGTGTGAGGCTAAAGCTGTCAGAGCATTTTTTTTTACAGTATGTATTAACCCTAAAGTGAAGTATTAATGAATTTTAACGTAATGAGTTTAGTTAGATGCTAATGCTTAAAAGCAAATCCAAACAATGCATATCTAAAGGCAATATTGCTGAAAACGCATGCTTTGGAAAAAAAAATTCCGAATCTATACTGAGAGTGAGTGATGTGACATGGCGACACATCAAACTAGAATGCTGCCCTTATATCAGCAAAGTTGTCTACACTTCAAGTGCACAAAGTAATAAAGATAGCACTGCATTGTTTGCTTGCGTAGACATTGCAGGCATTAGCATAAACTGTCTTATTCTACTCCCTGTCCACTGTTTCTCTTGCAACTTCAAAATGACCACATACTTGGAATGCCTTGGCCAAGCATTCAGGTCTGTGCGTTTGAGTATTCTGGCCTTACTCTTTCTCTCGCTATCAGTTTCTCCATATTCCCAATCTCTTTCTCTTATTTTCTTGTAAGATCTTCTTTTCCCTTTCCTCTGTTTCTCACTGACCCCCAGTCTGGCTCTGTTAGATGTAGTCCAGGTCGTAATGGATGGTTGAAATATCACAGGACGCCCTAGGCTTACACATTTCCTTTTATGCTGCAGGTACAGAGAGAGTGCAGAGGCACAGAGCGTCTTCTCCTCCTCCAGGCTGATCTGGTCTTCCACAGGGCTGTAGTCAGCCACTCAGCCTCTGTTTCTGCTGTCACATGCAGATCACAGGTTAATTAGGTCTTAATCCTGTCGAGCTCCTAATATACACCACACTTTCCAAAGGGATGTAATGATTTAAAATAGTGCAAGCAGACAGTGTAAGCCCAAGTTGTGTATTAGTTGTGAACAATTATTTGTTTTAAATGAATCTTTTACATAATTGTTTTTTCAGGATAAATGTAGTTATATTAATTACTTTCAATATGGAGAAAGCATCTCTCTCTCTCTCTCTCTCTCTCTCTCTCTCTGTGTGTGTGTGAAGATTGAGCTTGTAGGGCTGAGAGAATATGGGTGCAACTCTTTACTAATTTAATTGAGTCAGATTAATTTTAGAGAAGTCAGATAAATAATTGAATAATGCATGTCATCCTTTAACTGCTTTTTGATTATTCACTGTAAACCCAAATAAGTTTGCAAAAATCAAAAAAATTGAGGCAATCAGTTACATCAAAATTTTGAAGTTAAGAAATTCCAAGTTTAAGTAAGCAGAATTAGCAGATTTTTATTTTGTACTCATACATTTTAATTGTTGTTAAATTGAAATATTTGAGTAAACTAATTCATACATTTAACTTAAAATTATCCTGCATGCTGGGAAATAGAAATCCCAGTCCAGTTTCAGTTAAACTTAAGTTTTTCTAAATTAAAAGAAATTAGTTCATAAAACTCAAAACAATGAAACAGTTCAGTTTACTTAAAATATGCCAGTTCTGTGAACTTGAAAGAAAAAGAAAGTGCTAAATACTCATAAAAGTTAATTTGACTGTACTTGTTAGTTTAATTTAAGTTTGTCCTACTCAAACCAATTAATTATGAGCGTTGGGGTTTACAGTGTTGGTTTAAAATAGCAGTGTAAGCTTCCAGCCTTACAGACTATGATGAATCAGTGACTTTTATATTAAAGTAGTTCTCAGTTAATGTCAGCAGAGATCCTGTCAACTAGACAATCCCCTGTGAAGTCGTCGTTGACACGGCAGCCAGCAGCACAGATCCTCAGCAAACTGTTACTTAGATTCAACTAAAAAAAATTAAGGCAACATTTTCCAACTACTTTTTGTAAGTTTAGTGAACTTCTTGGTATTTTGAGTTGGTAAAAATCAGTATTATGTATTTTACTGTATGCTAAAAAATGAAGTAGAGTCTACAAGATAAAGCAAAACATTTGAGTTTAACCATTGTGACAAAGAGCAGCATATTGACCAAATCATACTTAGTTAAAATAAGTAACATTTAAAATAAAAAATTAAAATTTTTGATTTTAATTAATTCATTTACTCTCATTAATTTAGACAAATTATTTCTTCAATCCACTTGAAATAATTAGTTAGCATTGCCATAACTTTAATAAATAAGGAAAGAGAGGTATTCGTTTCCAACGTTTATTACTCTATAACAGCTGCCATATACAAACAATTGGGTGCACTAATTTTCTGTAATCAATTTTAATGTTAATGTAACACAATAATGGTAATGTAAACATTTTAACATTAAAAAATTACAGAAACTTCTGACCTCATCTTTAAGTGCAGCATAGAACACCTTCTGTGTACTCTTAACACTGACATTAAAATACAGTGACTCTTGACCTGAGCGATTTACATAAAAGGACTGACTTTAGTGCACAGTACAGTACCTTTTCATATGTATTAAAACATAATAAACTAATACAAGAACACGTTTTAAGTACAATCTGTGCCATATTCTACTAAAACATTTGACAATGAAATAAAATAAAGGGCCTCTGACCTCAGCATTTGACATAACAGAACTGACTTCAGCTCAAGTGCCCAGCAGCTGGAGGCTTATCCAGGAACTGAAGAAGTTTGTGCTTGACTACCACGTTGTTCTCAGTTAAACTGCCCACCGAGCAAGAGTGGTGAAGCAAAGAAAACATCAAACAAAAAAACAAAACAAAAGCATAATCTTACATATATCCTTACAAGGACATTAAAATAAAACACAGGGAAGCCGGATCACGGCATTTGACACGAAAGAACTGACTTCAGCTTCAATCCGTAAGTGCACAGTACAGTATATCTTAGTATGTATTAAAACATTTTACCATAAAATGGTTTATATAACAGAACTTCTGAACTGCAGCCAATTAACAATTAAACATTCAGAACAATCTTCTGAAAAACTCTGAAAAACACAACAAGATTGCCATTTATGAGTGTGAGGCTGGCATTTGACCAACTAACTCAGAAGTTTGTTTTTTAGTGTCATGAATCGGGAGGAAGGCTTTGGGCGCAGTGTGTCAAGTCCCACAAAAAGTCTTTGGAACACCTCAAATGTTTTGCAGAGTTGTGGTGGATACTGCAGGTTCAGAGCATACGTCTTCCCCAGAAGCAGGCAACATGCCCTGGCCAGATTTCCAAGATCAGTAAGCACTGGGATTCCCTCAATGATGATGCCCACTGCATCTGGTTCACGGCAGACATATATCTGCATATTGCACATTTTCAAGTCCTTGTGGACACTGCTCTCCGTTTTTCCCTGTATGAGACATAAACAGAACAATAAGTGGTAACAGAGAACGATCTTCAAAAGCCTTCAATAAAATCACACATTAAAAGTTCACAAAAGGTTTTAAGTTTGGTCGAGCCAGCTCCTGCACAGAAAGCCTGGCCTGTTGAACTGGCTTCATAGTACAACTTTCAGTAGAGACTCACTTGCCACAAAAATCCTGCTAGACTACATCACATACACAAGTCACCTCCAAGGCCTAAATCCTTAAAGGGGAGAGGGGTTCAGCTGGTAACACATAGGTGTGGTTAAGTAAAAGTATCTGAAAATGCCACTCTTATAGTTATATCATCAGATGATTATGACTCCTGCATTAATGTAAAACAAGGATTTTACTTCTGTGAAGCTGCAGTTGAAAAATATGACAGTATTTTTTAAATCAAGTATACTAGCCACTGGAAGACCAAAAGGTTAATGTTGGACACTGGTTCCTGCACATACATTTGGGTGTTTGTAGGTGTGTTTTTGAACTTTTGACAGAGCCAGACTAGCCATTTCCACCCAATTATAGTATTTGTTCTAAGACAAGCTAACCAATCCCCAACTCCAGCTCCGTACTAAACTCAGACAGACATAAGATTGATATCTGAGGAATAAGTGCTTTTCCCAAAAAAAGTCGAACTATGCTTTTTAAACAATACTTACATAGTAGTCAGAGATGAGCTCTTGCCCACTCTCTCCCATGTATTCAATGAGGCATCTCAGAGTCATGTCTCTCTTCTTCACCACAGAGGTACTTGGATCCTATAGTTGGTAAGTGAATAATGAAAAACTGAATCTTGCAGGCAATATAACTACAAACATACAATGCTATTATCAGTGTGGGTCTGTACTACCTATTCAACAGAGCTTATATATATACATATATATTTTTTAATATTTAACCTTAAAATTAATTAGGAGCTGTAAACAAAAATGTTTTTTTTGCAATATTCACCCAATTAGGCAAGACAAGAGAATAAAGTACTTATTGTATTAATATGCCCCTGCAACATTGTTACCACTTTTGCCTCACCTGTATCAGTTCCATTAACAAGTTCTTGATGCGTTGACCAACCGCTCCACCCTTCGCACTAAACAGGTCGAGAAGTTTTGGAGTGTACTTGTCCAGCTGGGACATAAACACTGATTCTAGTGGAACTGCAGCACACCTTCGGAATTCTTCATTTATCTGTAATGCATCAATTATTTGACTGTTATTTGGAACACTCAGGATGTGTAAAGAATTGGCAACCTTTCATTTTTATGCAATCCAATACTCCATAAAATATGTGGGGTGGGTCTTCAGTATGTGTTCAGCAAAAAGTGTGTCTAGCATCACATAAACAAACCTTGTTCACTATTATTTGCCTTTTAAAAAAACTGAGTGAGCAGCATGTCAGTGATAAATCATTTACCTGGAATGGTTCAAAGAGGGCAGGCCATCTTTCTTTAAATTTTGCCACATCTGGGGACTGGACAACCACTTCCATTCTTCTCCAGCTATATGTCCTGGCCATCATGTCATTTATGCTTTTGACGTCCCTTTTCTTGCTGGCTTCTATTAGGTCAAGCCTCACATTCTCAAGGCTGCTGTCGGTTTCACCAGAAGGGTGCTGAGGCAGGTAATTTACTTCTGCCCTCTTTGGTTTCTTGATGTTTTTAGCAAGGTTTTCTGTCATCTCCCATTTTGTATTTCATTGAGTTTATCAGGAGTTCAGGGCTTCCCAATGCTTTACGTTTGGTACGATAGTTTCCACATTTGTATTTCAGGCTTTGTTGCCACCCATAAATTCCATTAAAAGGTCCAGGCTCCTTCAAACAGGGATGCTTTTCTATTAGTGCCTGTGCTACTGCAGACCTCTGGGCATCATTGGGGTACGCTGTGTAGCAAAACATGGCCTCTGCCAGGCGCTCCAAGATATCCGCTTTGACACTGGGTGATGTCAGTAGGGTGCCATCTCTTAAATAAATCTCATTACCTTGACTCAAAGCCAGCTCCGTGTTGTGTGAGAAAGTTGGAATTGGAAATACAGCAGGCCATGGATTTTGCCTTTCAGAGGGTGAAGGAGACAGAATCACAGTATCATCTGAGCCGTCAGAGTGTGTCACAGACTCGGAAAAAGAGTACACACTGGAGGTATCAGGGGTGCTTTCCTGGGAAACAAGGGTCAGTGTTATGTTTAGCGGTACATACACTACTTTCAGTGTGTCTTTATCTTTGAGTTCCTTTGTGGTCGTTAGGGTGAAAAAGTCATCAAACTCTTCATCTTTGTACTGAAGACTGATTTCTGTGGTGATGGCAAATTGTTCTTTGATGGCTGCAGCCAATTCATCCACAGTTGAGGGTATGCCACTGTTGAGTGTAAGTTTTTTGACCTTGTGATCAATGAGGACTCGGAATCTGACTGTTGGTTCCATGTCTAGAAAGACAGAAGAAACAAATATGTTATACAAAGTCATACTCAACACTGGAAACAGATGTGGCGCTTTAATGTCACCATGAGCTTTCCTGCAACAATGTAGGCTGACAGGGGACAAACATCAAGGTTTTGTTGTTCAACAAGAGTTATGTGATCGGTCTTCTCAATATGAAATCCACGATAGTGTTCATCATACCAGGACATGAGTGTTTTCACAATAAAATGCACCTTTTCCCCAAAAAGGGCAATTTGAACAATCTCTGCAAAATCAGGAAGACCAGCAGTACAACCATAGGCCACGATCATGCCTTTTGAGTACCTTGTTCCATGGAAGGTGACTGTATCAGCCAGCTGTACTTGAGACTGACAAGGAAACAGATGCTTGATTGATTCCTGAACATTTACATGCAGGACATCTAATGGCACTGATGTGACTCTTACAACACTCAGAGCAGGCACAACTGTTGTGGAATGCAGGTGGTGACTTATCATAAGCTGATGCTTTGTGGCCAGAGAAAGGAGAATGTTCTTAAAGTTGCCAGTATGTCTCACAATCTGCTTAAATTGGCTGTGCTTCACTTCAAACCTCATTGTCCAGAAAGCAATCACAGGTCCAAAAGCATTTATTAATGCAGGATAGTGTTCTAAAAAGTGGTGCTTTGGGATTAACCCTTCATTAGGAAATACTTCTTGGAACCTGTGTCGGTGTTCGGAAATTTTTGAGTCAAGATATGCAACACTTTCTTTGTTGTGGACTGGGGCAACAACAAGTTCAATAATGTCTTTTAAAGACATGAGTAGAAGCCAGGCTGGATCATTCAAAGGTATTCTGTGTCCAATAATGAATGGCAGCAGTCGTATGAGGGCACAATTTTCATGTGCATTTCCTCCAGTCTTCTTTTTTGAGGAAAAGGTTGTAGGCAATGGAGGACAATCAGTTTTGTCAGCCCATTTATACGGAAATTGTGTGATGGCACTGTTAAGTTTACTGAAAGTGAAATATTTCTTTGAGATAAAAACACTGAAGCACAGACCCAATTCCAAGGGAACGATGCCTTCAAAAATGTCATGCAATATATCGGGTGGATAGGCAGTCACACAATGGAAATAGCTCAGATTTTCAGTAAGTGGGCAAGCATTTTTTACACCGTAACAGTGTGTCAAAGCAGGATTTTCTTTAACAGTCAATAAATGAGTGGCATGATTCTCTTTGGTCCGAGCAGGAAATGCACCTGACCTCACCTCCTTTCTTTTAAAATTCTGATCGCTCTCCAAGACAAAATCTACAAATGAATGGTCCACAAAAATTTTCCACAAGTCCACAAATTGAATGTGCCCCAAGATTATCAGCGACTACAGAAAACACAGAGCCTTTAACATGTTGTCCAACACTGGAAATGTAGACACCGCCACGCTCCAAAATAGCAATGTCTTTTAACAAAGGAGCAAGCACTTCAGCGTAGCCAAATCTTTTGATGTCAACTGCTTTGCATAAAAGGGCCAAGTATACGGAGTTAAGAGTGGATCGCGATGAATGAGGGATGTTGCCAAAGACCCAGTATACAGCTGTGATTTTATGCTTTTTTCTTGATGTTCCCAGTGGGTTTACAAATTTCAAAGTCATCTACATACAGCACAAGTGCAATTCTTAGCTCTTCAGAATAAAAGGAATTCTCTTTATAGACTGTACCATCACGATATGATCCATATTGAATAGATGACAACTGGTCCTGTTCTTTACTCAGAACTTTTTCTCTAAGATTTTCTTTACCCAAAATCTGAACTAAGGACTGGAGAATTGGGATATACTGGAAACTTCTCTTTTCATTTGGTTCAAGGATGTATTCAACGGGCTCAACAACTTCAAATTTTTCTTTATAATACTGTCGCCTTCTAAATGATGATGAAAGAGGACCACCAGCACTAAGTGCTGTGCTTAGTGGATTTGATTTGCACAATTCTTCCACTAGAGATGTTACAAACGTGTCAGAAGTCGTACAATTATTTTTCTTTAAGTGTGAAACAACAATATCTCTTATTGCAGTTATGGATGCAGAACTTGCTATGAAGTGAAGATCATCTACCAGTTCATCAATGCACCGAATTGAAACATTATGAACACTTTCCAATTTCAAAAGGAGGGATGCTATGTACTCTACAACCACATTGCTTCCATCATCCTCTTCATAGTGAGCATCTGAGCGAGAGACTTGATAATTGGCATCATTGTGATCATCATCCTCTTCAGAGGCTTCAAAAACAAGTGACTCCTCCTGTTCAGTTAACTGCCTTTCACAAATAATGCCTGGTTTGAAATCTTATGAAGTATGTGGCGTATGCTTCCTGTGTTTGTGTGTCGCGAAAGTCCCATACACATTTGTTTGGTGATCGCACCCTGCAAAAACACACTTTACGGTCTCATTATTCTTCAGATGATGACCAATGTGTTCAAAAAAACTCCTTTTCGCTAGGGAATCCAGATTTTTGACATAATAGGCAGGTAAAGAAAAGAGTTACTTGAGGTGAGTTAAGTGAGTCAACTGCTGGATGTTGTCGTGATAAGCTACTCCAGTTTTTAAAAGAGCATGGGCAGTCTATATGTATGCAAGGCATGGCTGTGTCCAAAGGTCCCATGATGCAGTCTATAATGTTTTAGAATATCAGTCTTTGCTGGTACAACAGCACTGCATAATTTACAAGGCCATCCCATCTGTCATTAAAAAACAGAAAGGGATGATAATTTTTTTTTTTTTTTTTTCCCCTTTTTTCCCGACTCTCAATAACTGACTTTTGGTTACCTTAATTCCTCTAAATGACAGATAACAACAAACCTCTGAAACATTTACCTCAATTCCACCTACTAAAGAGCTTACCTACTCCACAAACTCCTCCTCCCAGTAGATCTGATGGTCTTCTAAAGAAGCAACACAAATGAAAGAAGAGTTTATTTATGAAAATATCAGGATCATTGATGTTATTGCAATGCAAAAGAAATATTTAATCTTTTTACTTGAACAAATGGTTTCAAAATATTTCAGACAAATATATCAACAGATTAAGTTAAAGCATTTAAAAAAACCTGATAAAACAATGTTAAAGCGGACTAGGTCCATAAACAGCTGCTTTGCTGAACACTTAGCCTGCTGCCAGTCCTATCTTTCTACTTTAAGTCTAACAACTTTTTTACCCTCATTCAAAACAGAATGCGAGGAGAGAGCAACACACACGTATACATATTTACGAATTTTCATGATACCACGTTGCAGAGAGAGAGACGCCAGGAATATATTATGTCCTCATCTTTTTCAATCATGCAGGGACAACAACAGTAACTACAAACCTAGCAGTTAACGTAACTTTTAATGTTAATGTCAAGAGGCCTCATGCGGCGCCTGCAAAACTGACAAACTTAACGTTACTGTCTGAAACCGGGCGACGCTTTTACATTTTATAGTGCAATAAATGCGTGCTCATTCAGCTAAAACCTAACTTTATGCAATGTAAATAGTTACTTACATCGGTTGCACGTTGTATAAAGCCCTCAAAAACTCCACAGAAATCTGAAACTGGTCTGGTACAGGTGACAACGAGCAACGATCTCATTGTTCTGCTGCAGCATGTGGGCGGGTCGTGACGTTTTACTTTGGATATAAACACTTAAATAGAGTTTTGTAGAAGCAATTTATTGTGAAGGTCAGTAAAATCTTTTTTTTGATAGGTAATAATAAGTTACAAAAACATTCACACTTTTTACTTATGTAAAACTTAAATGAATTCAAAAAGAAAAGGGAATCAATTTATTGGAAGAAATATACTTTTTAAAATAAATTCCTACAGACAACACCCTTGAAGGGCTTTTTACAGTGAAGTCCCTCTGCACAGACCTATGATCAGCTTTGTCTCCATACTGATGAAGACAATTTTCCACAACGTGGATAATAAAGTAAAGTATTTAAATGCTACCAATCCATAATCTGATTTCTGACTTGTGATGCAGCCTGAATCATAATTACACTGTATTCATTCGATGGCCAGAGATGAACTGGCCCCCCCGACTGAGCCTGGTTTCTCCCAAGGTTTTTTTTTCTCCATTCTGTCACCTAATGGAGTTTGGGTTCCTTGCCAGTGTCACCTCTGGCTTGATTAGTTGGGGACAATATTATTGATTTGACTGCATGAGAACTGAACTGAGCTGGATGATGACCTAGCTGTTTTCTGCAGAACTGCTTTATAGATGTAATGAACTAATTTAATAATTGGTTATCTTTACAACGGAACTGAATCAACACTGAATTGACTTCAGCTGAACACTGTTTTCTTGTAGAGCTGTTGTACAGCCGAAATGAACTCTGTTTGAATCATTGAATCATTTTCCTGTTATCACTGTAAAAGCTGCTTTGAAACAATCTGTATTGTATAAAAGTTAACTGGACTTGACTACATGAAAACAAACAAATAATTTTTTTTTTTTTTTTTTTTAATAGTTAAAACGTTTGAAATATGTCTTTGGTATAAGCTGAATAGCTGACTATGGACCATTTAATTTAAAGGGGACCTATTATGCAAAATTCACTTTTATAAGGTGTTTGAACACAGATGTGTGTCCACAGTGTGTGTAAACAACCAGCCTATAATGGTAAAAATCCACCCAATACTTTTTTTTATAATCTCCATAAATCTTTATCAATCCCTCCAAACATGCTGTTTCACATTTCTCCCTACTCCTACGTAAGAGTAGGGAAACCCCGCCCATGAGTGGTGACGATCTGCCTTGTAAGCATACAGTAGATGCCGCCCTGAGTGAGAAGCACATTTCTGTTTACTCGCTGTATCAGCTAGATATATACAATGTCTGCGCCAAAAAACAAAAAAACAAAAAACATTACAAATGTTCTGTTGTTGCATGTACCAATGAACATACAAGGCTCCATAGACTCCCGCCATCTGAGTCACTGAGGAGGACACTGTGGTTGAAGTTATTATTCAAGGATGGATCAGTACAAACTGACCAGCGATACTGGTCACGACATAAAGGGTGTTTTACGGATATAAAGTTTACCAGTTTATTAAGCACCCCTGAAAAGGCAAAAGGTCTGTATATATTTGTTTACTGTTAGTTGTAACGAGTGTTTTTGTGTAATTCACGGTGTATGTTGATGATAATACAAGGCAGAGAGAGTTTACAGATAAAAGACTTTAATGCGCACTTCTTGTACTGTGTTTTATTCAGCTCGTATGGTGATTTTCTGGAGTGAAAACGTACGCTTCATGTTTTGTGTGATGTAAGTTACAATAAACTTTATAAAACTCATCAGTAAAGATTTGGCCATCATTCAGACGGGGTCTGGTACAACAGGCTTGTACTAATAGTGGATAAAAGCAAGATGAAATCCATAAGTTATAACCACAATTAAACTGAACTAAACCTGTTCTATCTCCATGCAGCATGTATTCTCTGGCTCTGTAGGCTTCATTTTCAGACTCCGGTTCGAACTGAACACCGCTACAAAGTGTTTCTGACATTATTAGTGTGTGAGATTGTTCTGTCACCAGAGCTCGGAGCATCAGCTCTTGAAGCTCTGCCCTCTTACGCCGGGAACAGTAGCTCATTTGCATTTAAAGGGACACACAAAAACGGCACGTCAAAATAAAATGAAATGGTGAGGTCATGTGACGTTGTTCTGTGGAGGCGTGTTAAGGGCGGGTTTTTGGGAAGTGCTGCGGGGCTACTGGCCCAACAGTGGAAATGCAACTTGATTTTGGCCTCGGTGCTTGAGGTCCGAGGCTATTGGCCCAGCACAGCACGTTGTTAGCCCTGGCACGCACTGGCCCGACAATGGAAAAGTAGCTATTGTGTGTCAAGGATTTAACCTCTCCCAAGGTGACATGCTTAGTTCCTCCAGTGAGGTAGGATGAAAACCAGTTGTAGACAGAATCAGAAAGATGGTGGAGTGTAGATTGGTTAAGTTAAAGGGTTAGTTCATCCAAAAATGTCATTCCAAAGACTTTCGTTCATCTTTGGAACACAAATGAAGATCTTTTTAATGAAATCTGAGAGCTTTCTGTCTCTCCATTGGCAATCTATGCAACTACTGTACCACTTTTAAGCCCCAGAAAGGTAGTAAAGTATGCGTTGGAGATTAATATTTGGTAAGTAAAGTGGTAAATTATGTTTTTTTTTTTTTTTTTTTTTTTTTGCTCAACCCCAAAAAGTGCCAATTTTAACATGTTATAATAAATTATCTGTGGGGTATTTTGAGCTAAAACTTCACATACACACTCTGGGGACATTAGAGACTTATTTTACATCTTAAAAAGGGGCATAATAGGTCCCCTTTAATTGAAAAATAACACCCAAGATCTAACAGCCAGTGTTGGGGCAAGTTACTTTTAAAAGTAATGCATTACAATATTGTGTTACACCCTAAAAAGTAACTAATTATGTTCCTTTTTATGGAAAGTAATGCTTTACATTACTTTTGCGTTACTTTTTCTTATCTGGGCTGGGCTTGCTTGTTTTTTTTTTTTTTAATAACAACAAAAAAGTTCTATTTTTGGCAAATGTAAAGGCCCTTTCACACCAAAAGTGAAATGAATGAGCCTCAGGCTGAAAGAAATGCAAATTCATGCTTAATTCATACAGTAGAGGGCACAGTTTAAAAAAGCCTTTCAGCTGTGCTGCCTTTCCAGATTGAAGATGAATAGGCTGCAGGACAAAAAAGTTCAACACTCTTACTTCAGCAATATAAATAAATAAACAAACAAACACAGATGTGATGATTATCTAAAGTAATTTTTGCTTATTAGTATGGTTGAAGTGGATCATCGAAGGTCAGCAGCAAAGACATTGGTTAATAATGTGAGATTAAATACATAAAGTATATTTGTGCAGTTTAATATATTTAATTATTGCAGGTTTGATATTCTGAGTTTTCATTTAACTGTTTTTATTAATTTTGAGTAATGCTGAATCTGTTTTTTTTTTTTTTTTTTTTGCAAGTGAGATGCCTGCTCACATTTATTCTAAAACTACAGTAACTATCATGTTCACACAGCACGCACAACGCCTCTGCACTTACTCCTAATTTCTCTTAACATAGGGACAGGAGAGCTGTCAATCAACAAATGGAAAAACAAAGTAACTTGCGTTACTTATTTGAAAAAAGTAACTCGCATATTTTGTTTTAAAGTTAAAAGTAATGCGTTACTTTACAAGTTACTGGGGAAAAGAACCCAGAATCAGCTCTCTTCTCTCTAACTCTTGAATTTGATGTTATTTGATCAACACAATAGTGAATACAAAAATCTGAATGGATACGATAAATAAATACGGTTTGCTTTCTTCTCTGTGACAAATGGGTGTCAGAAACAGAAAGTTATTGTAACAACACTGAGAGCAGATGAAGGTGATGATCTAGTGAACCTAAGTGCAGTTTATTTACTGTGAACCAAAGTCCAGAATGTGAAACAGAAACCATGACATAAACCTAGAACATGAAAAAAAACAAACGAGCTATAAACTTGACTTGAGACAATGACCTGGAATAGCATAACATACTTTAATACTCGACAAAGTAACATGGCAAACTAAAGGGCTTAAATACATGACTATTGGGATCACATGACAAAAACAACCAATGAACAGACAGAACTAATGAAGCAAGAACCAATGAAATAACTGAACTGATAACAAGACAATATATCAATGAGAGAAGATGACACATGAACTAAAGAACCATTAGGCTTGTTCGAGATGCACCGGCATTGCACAGACCGATCGACGTATGACATCAAAGTACCGCGAGAGCGATTAGAGAGCAGACGACTTCTTATTCTTTTGAATCACTCTCGCGGTACTTTGATGTCATACGCCGATCGTCTGTGCAGCGCCGATGCATCTCGAACAAGCCTAATGAGAAGATGACACAGGTACTAATCTGAATCTGCATTTTCATTCAGCCCCTCTGCCCTTTTTTATGCATTGATCTGAACAGAAAAAAAAAAATCGAAAACAGACATATGAAAATTTTCATAACCGAATTTTCATGCCGATCGTTCCTGTTGTCAACAGGCCTTTAACAAATAAGCACATGAGTATGCTTTCATTAAACAGCAGAAGGATCTTTGAACAAATGGTAAATGTATTAAGCAAATTCTGTCTGAAAGTGAGGTATGCTGGGGTGTCAGGCACAGTAGACTGCTTGAAGAGAGGCTGTGTGTTATTGATAACCAGGCTTGTGTTTTTAAACCCAGCCTGAACAATAGCCGCTTGCCCTGCTGTGCCCCACTGCACAACAATATCTGCTCTCCGCACACATCACAAACAATGATGCCACAACAAAAGCATTGCTGCCTGTGTGTGTTGGCAGCTCTCTGCAGCTCTACAGTGCCAAAGTATTTTTTTATACCAAAATTCTTAAACTTATTTTCAGTACATTTAAATCTTTTTAAAAAAATCAGAGCTAAATGAACAATATGAAAAATAGCAATTTGGGTGCGGAAAGTAATATTAACGTTTATGGGGGGAAAAAAACAAAATACATGCAGTGAAACTTCTCATTTTTGGAATCAGGCAGGAGATGTCCTAGTGTGTCTTACTATTGCTGGATGTCTGTGGGCATTCATCAGCTGCACACATTCATTCTAGTGGCAGGCCAGTCTGTGCAGCTAAATGGCATCGTTACAACGCACTTCCGTGATGTGTTGACAGGTCCATATGCTATTTTTAATGGATACAGAAAGGCTGCAATGTGTAGCACGTCTCTCAACATGGAGCCGAGTCTGAGCACGCTAAGTGCAGCAAATTGAAATTAGCTAATTATAGGCTGAATGTGCTGTTTCTAGTGGTTAAGCTGAATTATTTTCCTAAAGGACTCCATTAGGAACACTAATTTGTGACTAGGATTAGGACTGAATTGTCCAAGCAGTCATATTTTGAATGGTGGTGAGAATTTGTATCCCTAATTTAAATGCACACGATACAGAAAAAGGGACTTGAAGAGTTACCTTTAAGACCTGCTAAATGTGAATATGGTGTTGCTTATGCACTTTGTAATGGTTTGCAGAGATTTTGGCATATCTGAGCACAGTTTAGGACATTGTTGAGAGCTCATCTGAAGCTCTGGAAGAAACACGTACAATTACTGTAACCTTTTCCTTAGGAGAAACATCTAAGAAGCTGGAGACTTTAGCATGAAGTCTGCATTTGCTCTCTATTTAATCTTATTGCTGTCTAGCACAAACACTTTACATAATAACAATATTAGGTTTATTTATTTATTTATTTATTTATTTTTTTTTCCAAAGAAACCATGTTTGTTTAGCTGGACACAGTTCTCCACAAAATGTGTGTCCTCATGTATGTTTGTCCAAGCGTGTGACTTCCCAGCATGCCTTTAGGACTGACACCAGCATCTCAAACACGTTGTGACCAGCCCATCCTCCCCTGCGAGAAGAGCCTGTGGACAGGCTGGTAGGGTTAAAGTGACTGGGCCCAAACCCAGATTGTGTGCCGACTTCACTGGAGTGTAAATGCCAGGTGCTGCTGGTGGCATACAGGACCCACATATGAAGCCATGAGCACATCTCAGAAAAACTGGAACACTTTTTCAATGTTATGCTGTAGATGTGTTTATTGGCCATTATGTAAAAGTGTATCTCATGTAAAAAAAAAATGTAATGTTTTATAAGTTCCCATAAAAGTTGATATAATGGCACAGTAAATGTTCTAAAAATTCTTACAGCTGCTGTATGGAAGATTTTTTGGTTAAAAAAATCAATTATTGAGCAACTATGTAAAAAGTCAATGTTTTTTATTTAGTCTCTCTCTCTCTCTCTCTCTCTCTCTCTCTCTCTCCCTCTCTCTCACACACACACACACACACACGTACACACAAATGTATTAAAGTGAACAAGAAGAGATGCAAATGAAAAGTTTAGCTTTAAAAACACTTATTTTGTGTAGTGAAAAGTATACTTTGTGATTGTGTGTATTGTACTAACACAATTGAAAATATGCTAAAATGTTTTTCAGATTTGTTTGGCTGAATTAAAGCTTTGAAAACTTTTAACACTATTTTGAAGACAGCGTACACAGACTGCAAAATAATCTTAAATGTAGTTTCAGAAACTAGGAAACCTGCAAGCCATTTTGTTTCAAATTAGAAATACATAATGAAACTCAAGTAGTCCATTACAGTGCATGTGTGGTGCATTGGGGGATGTGTTAGTTCCGACAGCCTGTAGATATTACTAATGAGCAACAAAAATCACACATTTTTATATAGAAAAATGTTGACAAACCCTTTTACAAAAAAAAAAAAAAAATTATATATATATATATATATATATATATGCTTCACAATTCTTTAAAGCATCCAGAATTCCTTTCTTATAGACTATTGTTAGCGTGATTTTTTTTATTTTTATTTTTTTTTTATATAAAATTATAAATGACTCAAAATGATTGCTCCTGACCATGTCACTTAAGCTTAATGGACAGATTGTGTCCATAGAGCTTAACTTGTATTAATAGTAATAGTAGTAGTAATAATAATAATAAATAATAAATAATAATAATAATTGTCACCAATAGTTGCAGCAGAGAAACAAAAGAGCAGGATCTAATCGCAACAGTGTTTATTTAATCTCAGATGACAGAGTACTCAGGATACTCGTAGATCTCAAAAACACAAACATAACAACCATGATACACGGACGAGAACGGCACAAATACTAACTGAAAACAGGCTCAATATATACTAACTCAAAGCAAAGAAAGAAATGAGAAACAGGTGTGGTGCATAAATCAACCAATGAATAACCATGGAAACAAATTCCAACAACGGAAACAAAAAAGGAAACAAAGCAAAACCAACAAAGAAAATAACTGAAACTAAACTCAAACTCAGACATAACTTGATCAAACGTGACAACCACAAGATGTTGTGGAAGATTGTTTCAAAGTTTAGAAGCAGTGACACTTAAGGAACTATAATGCACATTGATCTACACTACTGTTTATCTGACATTGTACGTTTTCAACATTTTCAAAACTTTTCAAAACTTTGCCTCTTTTTTTCTTCTTCAAAACTTTACACACAAATCCAAGAAAATGCCTCACATGTCTTGCAAAATGAAGCACTGCATTTAAAATATCACAAACACATCTCAAAAGCAAACATTTGTTTTATGTTGCAAAGACCTTTGCCATAATTTTTAGATATATCATATACACAGTTATTCAAAACCTAAAGCTCTTCTTTCATGAGCTCCAATGTACATTTCTTTACAAAATTGAAAGTAATTGGCAGAGTGACGTTGAAAAATTCATGGTAAACATGAAAACAAGATTGAAACCAAACTATATATATATATATATTTTTTTTTTTTTTTTTTTTACTGTAAGCATTTGTGGTTGTGAATACAGTATTACACAGTACGAAAGAAAAGAAATGCATCAACCATGTGTAGTTGGACAGAAACAATGGTTGTGTTTGAAAAGGAAATCAAGATACTTTCTGTTAGATTTTTGTGTTACATAGAGGATTGTGTGTTGTGTTGTGTTGTGCAAAAAGTGTTTTATGAAATTGAAAACTGAGTTGAAGACCGGAAATTAGTGAATGGTTTTGCAGATTTGGTGTGGTTCTGGTGTTTGAGTGTCAGGTTTCAGAAATTGTGTGACAAGTAAGGATTTAGTGTGTAAGCAGTTGAAAAAAACTGTAACTATCAATGTGCAATGTGTAGTATTTATTAATCCTTGTTAAAGTTAGTTAGTTTTACAAATACAACTTTTGATTTTAGTAACGTATTAGTAAATAAATTAACATTTAATGAAGATTAAAGGATTAGTTCACTTTCAAATGAAAATTATCCCAAGCTTTACTCACCCTCAAGCCATCCTAGGTGTATATGACTTTCTTCTTTCTGACATAATTTATAATTCATATTTCTGACATAGTTGGAGAAATATTAATAAATATCCTGATGCATCCGAGCTTTATAATGGCATTGAACAGGGTTTACGAGTATGAGCTGAAGAAAGTGCTTCCATCCACATCCATCCATCATAAACATGTACTCCACACGGCTCTGGGGGGTTAATAAAGGCCTTCTGAAACGAAGCGATGCGTTTGTGTAAAAAAAAAATCCATATTTAAACAAGTTATGAAGTAAAATATCTAGCTTCCGCCAGACTGCCTTCCGTATTCAAGTTACGAAGAAAGTGTAAACTGGCGTCGCGTCAGTTACACTTTTTCTATAAGTTGAATAGGGAAGGCGTAGGATGTAGCGTAAGCTTTCTTCGTACGTTGAATACGAAAGGTGGTCTGGCGGAAGCTGTGAACATTGAAGTAATTTATCAGTTTAATTGGTAAACCAATTAAAAGGGAACTACAATAATCTAATCGGGAAGTCATTGAAGCCATGAATAAGTTTCAGCATCCTTACATTAATGAAACATTTTTGAAATGCTTAATTTAAATGAACCATGTACAAAGTAATTCAGTCAGTTAGATTCAATGATCAATGCAGCACTGTATCACATTTTATCACGTTACTTGAAACAGCTTTTTATAAACAGCTGAGCCAGAGAAAGAGACGGTGGGGAAAATGGGAAAGGAAGTCAAGATTATCTTTGTGTCTCTTTTTGGCTCAGGTGCCAGACACAGAGTGACAGGTCTTTCAGATGAATGACAGGTGTCCTTTGAAATGCCGGTGAGGTGGCGTCTGTTCCAACTGTTGAAATGCATATTTGCCACTCTTATCATAACGGCACGGATGGCTCCGATAGGTGCTGTTAACATTGCAAATGGCTCTGGAATTATTCATTGTCAGCTGGGCTGGGGTGAAGTTAGATTATTCTCCTCATACAATAGCGGATCGTTTAATGATTTCTCTCCACCTTGGCAGCGGCGGCGTGCCGACTTCAGGTGTTAGCGCGAACGCGGGTGACATGGGTCTGGCCAAGTGTTAGAGCAAGATCATAATGTCTGAGCCCCATTTTAATTTCTAATACATTAATCTTTCCTGTGCAGATCCTCCATGAATATTCCGTGGACTCCTTGTTTGTCGGGGAGTCTGTCTCTTTCATCCATTCAGGTGCTTTCATTCTCTGTGAAAGCTCGTTAAATAGGCCCGATCAGTCAATGACAACGGCAGCACAATAGCTCCTGCTAACACACTTCTTTTTTCCTTTCAAGCTGCTGATAGACAACTCTGACACTTGGTCTCCAGGGACGTTTGGGAGCAGAGTCAGCTCTCCGGGTCCTTGAGAGACTTTCTTTATTTTATCGCATCCATAAAGGATTGTCACAGGTGAATGTATCCGTGGTTCTGAGACCGCCAACCCTTCTGACCCACCCTGGCACTAGCCTCAACATATGCTGCACCTCCACATATTCCTAATAGATTATGATGGTTGAGCTAGTGTTGAGCATGAGCGTGCCCCATGGATCGAATTCTTAAAGCGCCTTTTGTTCTCTGTCAGTAATTAGCATTGTCTTGAGTTCATTAGACTGATGCTCTGTAATGTTTTTATTGAGTGGAGGTAGACCACCTACAATCATTCCAGCTTTGTGCTGGGTGACCTTACAACAGTTTCTGGCTCTCAGAATAGAAAGCATGAGAATTAGAGGATGGATGAAGGGAACATTAGCATTCACTCAGTCAAATCCTTCTGTAAGTTCCCTCCGTCCTAACAAAAAAAAAAAAAAAAAGAACTAATATGTACTAATATGTACTAATATCTAACTTGCAAAAAGATTTTCTAACAAATGTTGAAAAAAATTCATTCATTCATTCATTCATTATAAAGCACTTTTAAAAACACCCCAAGGCTGACCAAAGTGCTGTACAGATCATGATGCTCAATTAAAAACAAAAATTTTAATCTATAACGTAACAAACTAATAAGACATTAGAAACCCAAATTAAGAAGATATGTTTTAAGTTTTGATTTAAAAGTGGAGGGTGATGACACCATTCGGATCAATACCGGTAGGCTACTCCAGAATTTGGGGCCTGTTATCGCAAAAGCTCGGTCTCCTCAATGTTTTAACCTAGATCTACAAACAGAAAGCAATCCAAGGTTGCCGGATCTAAGTGACCTAGATGGGTTGTGACAATGTAGAATGTCAGATAGATAGATACATTTTTAAATTCTATTCTCAATTTGACCGGTAGCCAGTGCAGAGAAGTTGAAATGGGGAGTAATGTGATCGAATTTTCGACTACCAGTCAACAGCCTGGCTGCAGCATTTTGAACCATTTGTAGATGCCCAATAGATGATTGGTTAGCTCCATAACAGAGTGAATTGCAGTAATCAAGGCGTGAAGTAATGAACGCATGGATGACTAATAATAATAATAATAATAATAATAATAATAATAATAATAATAATAATAAAATAAATAAAAACCTTTTAAATTGAGTCATATGAACAAATATTTTTACAGTGCATGTTATATATTGTGCATGACCCCAGCCTGCATTGCAGCTTTAAAAAATTATGTGGTAACTATTATTAAAAAATGACCATTGCTTTACATTTTACAGGTTTAATTTATTATTGTTAGTTAGCTGTCATAAAGTTTACAGTTTCATACTGTATTTCTGATTGCTTGCTCAGCATTTAAATAGTCTGGTTCAGTGTTCGCTGTAGGCTACTTTCCTGGATCCCTCCTACTCCCCCAGCTCCACCTGCCTAGATCTGTTACTGGATTTATGTATGTCTACTCATGCAGCAGCTAGTGTTGTCACGGTACCAAAATTCCAGTAGTCGGTACCAATACCATAAAAATTTTACAGTTCTTGGTACCAATTTCGGTACCATAGCAAAATCTGTTGGAACTATTTTATATAGCCTATTTTAAAAACATATTAAATATGGTAATCATACATATACATATTTGGAGCGTTTGTGTATGTTTGTGTGTGTATATATACCTCAATGAAATAAATTTTGAAATATGAAAAAAATAAATAAATGCTCAAACATCCATTTTGTAACAGACGTGCGTTTATTTTAGCTATTCCTTCAATGAAACGACACAATGAAACAGCCTGTAAAACTATGAAATAAATATCGGTAAATAATGGTAACCTAAATAATAAGAAAGTTAAATATTATTTAAAAAAAAAAAAAACATTCGTTTTCTATTTCTACACAAAGATGCGTCATTAGCCTACTGCTCTGTGCTTTGAGAGGGATGTGGGACACGAGCAGGAAAGAGACCATTTCGCTTTAGTAATATCTTCATGTTATCTCCTGATGTTACAAGCAACTGACACTTGTTGTTAAAGGTCTGAAGAGTGAGTTTTATCTTCAGCAGGGGCAAGACATTCAGGCTATATTTGATTTAGCGCTGCCAGGGAAAGCGAAAGTAAAAATCACCAGCGTGTGTGAAACGCGCTATACAAATAAACTTGACGCGCCTTATAAAGTCTAATAACAAGCACAAACTGTGTTAAATAGAAAT